>JAVQJG010213312.1:0-22955 GCA_036024015.1 Craterocephalus amniculus
TTTGCGTCCCTCTTTTTTCGTCCTCTTTTCAGCCCTGCTTGTGTAACTTCTTTTTATCTTCCCTAACTTTTCTCTATTTTGCTCTTTTCTCATCTCTCTCTCACCTCGGCTCACCTGTCCGTGCCTGCAGAGTTTCCTATGTTGTCTTCCTGGATGAGATGGACTGATCCAATGTGGTGTAGACTGAAGGGGGGGCCCTGAGACACACACATAATAGTGCACTGGCATTCTGCAGTGGTGTTATTTTAGCGATCCGATTTTAATTAAAAACATAATCAGTGTGCGGAAATAAGTAATAACTGTATCATTGATTTGTTTTATGGGGACCTCTGGGAACTTGGGGACCTAGGCAACCAACTAGTTTTGCCTAATGGTAAGTCCACCACTGCCTGTCCTTTTGACCTGTGGTAAATTAATCTTTATTTTCTATGTATATGTTGTGGAAATTGGTACCAAAAGAGACACAAATAAATAGTTTTTTTTATCCTTGATTAATTTGATATTTTTTGTGTTTCTTTCTTTGCACCCGGCCATTTATTCAGAAATCTACAGCATTAAGTATGATTAAAGAATAGTTTGAAAACCGAGAGTAGGAAAATGGAGTGACTATACTATATTATATTATTATATTCAGTTAAGTTTCAATTTTACACTGGTTTCCTATTTGTTTTACACCGGCTTCCTGTTTGTCAAAAAATCAACTTCTAAATCTTGCTGCTAGTTTACAAAGCACTGAATGGTTTAGAGCCAAAATACATTCAGGACCTTCTGGTTCATTAAGAACCAACTAGATCTGTCAGGTAATCAGGGTCAGGTCTACTTTCGGTTCCCAGAGTCAGAACTAAACATAGAGAGGCAACGTTCAGGTTTTTATACTCCTCACATGTGGAACAAGCTCCCAGAAACCTGCCGCAACCTTTTCATTAGGGTTAAAACATTTCTGTTTGCCGCCTTTTATCAAATCAGTGCTAATTAACTTTATTTCTTGCATTCATCCATTCTTCCTTGAGTTTTTTAAAGTAATAATTTTGAATGCAAACCAAACCATGCTGTAATGCTTCTGTTTTATGTAAAGCACCTTGAATTGCCTTGTACTTGAAAAGTGCTATACAAAAAACTTTCCTTGCCTTCAAAAGATGCCAAAAGTTCAAGCAGGTTGAATTCAGTCTGATTGTTCAGTTCACCTTGTCTGAAGTGCTCATGTCAGTTTTCCACTCAGTGATCCCCCATCCACCACTTCAAAAAAGAGAGAAAAAGTCTGTTTTCCTTCCATCCGTCACTTCTCACTATGTCCTTGAGGCATAACCTAACCTGCAGCATCTTCCCGGTCTATCTCACATCTCCCTCTCTGTGATCCCAGTGTAAGCCAATCTGCTAGCGACGCTCATGCCTTATGAGACCTTTCTGAAGACAAATCCAAAGCATTTCCCTTTCAGAAGAACAATCTAGTTCCGCTAGATTAGCTTGGAGATGAACTCTGCACTGTGCCATTACCTTATCCTGCAGCACTGCTCTCTCCCGTCTTAACTGGTTCATCACAGTCTCTTACAAACTTACAAGCACATGCACATACAAGTTGTGTAGTGTACCAACATGCACACTAATGCACTGCTAGTCCGACTCCAGAATGGTACTGTAGTCAAAGTTAAACATTATATGACCCTGGTGTTATCAAAAATGCATTTAATTTTTTTGTCTTACTGCAGGAACATGCAGTGATTCAACACACACTTTTTATTAACAAAGGCCAAAACCTGGCATGTTTGTAAGGTGGAGTAAAGAGCGAGCAGATAAAGATGAGCCATTCTCAAAATCAATAGCTGGAGCCAGGGAATTTTTAATGCCACCCTGCACAAGGATTAATAGCCAATGAGCTGAGTCAGAGCAAAAAAAAGGCTCACTGAGTGTAGTAGGAAGATGGGTTTTGTGTGTGGAGAGAGGGCTGTTATATTACAGATGATCTCCCACAATAGCCAGCTTTTTTTCATTTTTTGATCATCATGAAGGTTTTGATGTAACTCAGTTAAAGGTTAAGCTGATCTACTTGATAAGTTTCACATTTGCAAACAAAGCTTTTTTTTCCTGCTACTTATTGTGTATCTCTGACCTCCAATTCATTTGGTCGTGAAATTTAACAGCCTAGCAACTGCATACTGACAGCTTGTGGATGCACAAGATGAAAGAGATAGCAGACATAGGCAGAGAGAGATGGACGGGCAAGAATAATGTGGCACAGGTGGGCTGTGGTCACTCTTTCTGGATAAAACGGCACGTGGTGACCAAAGGCTGTGGGATGCTTTTCCTGCTCCTCATGCTAATCAAATGTAAATCATTTGCAACTCAATGTCGGCTCTCACTTCCTCAGCGGTGAGTAGATATTGAATATGTGCAAATGCGCTTTCCAGTAGCGGAGATGAAGCTGTCCCAGATGTCACAGTCATAGGCTTTCCTGTTGTCCATTAGGATCAAAATGGATTCTCAGCTGGAAGCTGGATCTGCATATTAAAACTGCATGTGCGCCTGTCCTGCCAGTTCTGATTGTGATCCTAATATGTGGAGGGTTTGTTACTTATCAGAAGTGTCCATTTTATTAAATATGGGTGTTGCACATTGTTCTCTAAATCACCTCAAAATTAAATAAGCTGATTTACAATCTCAGAATTCCTCATTTCTGTAATAAAAACTATTAATTGATGCATTTTCTGGAGCTTATTGTAGCTGATGAATGTCTTCGGCTGGCGCATTAATTGTTACATTATCTGTCATAGGATCTGATTGATTTTGAAGGCTAATTTTAACAGGAACACATCTGTTTTATAGAACATAACACTTTCTGTATGTCAAGCTCTTGTTACAAGTCTGAATCTGGTATTTAAGAATTGAGCAGATATTTTTGTCTGTGCTGGGTTTTCTGGAAAGTCTGTAAAAAATCTGCAAAGTAACTTTTCGCTGGGAGAAAGAGACAAAGACAAATTGAAGGAGAATGGTTGATAAGATGGGGAAGATGTTCACAAGACAGAATCATTTATCTAAAAAGATGTTCATCTCTTTCCGTGTCTTCTGGTGGTTTTGGCCCTGCATTACATAGTTTTGGTAATAAGGAAAGAACTTCTGTAGAAATGGACGCTACTGCATCTTCTAATGAATAAAACTGGAGCCTATATAAGAGAAACAAATAGGAACCTTTATATTTGTTTCACTGTACCTTATCATGACTAAGCAGAGCTCAATGTATTTCACTCAGGAAGGCATGTTCTGTTTACCTGAAGCATGCTGTAGGTCAGATCTAGTCAGTGATACAAATGACCTTAGTGACAGAAAAGCCCTCTGATCTGTTTTAGCTACACCTTTGCCACTTTAACGACTGTAATATAATACGCTGCCTGTATCATGTCAGTGTGTTTACACGTGGTTTGGCATTTCTGCTGCGGAGAAACACTCCCATATGTATTTATTCTTCTTGATCTAACTGATGAGATATGGTTTGTAGATCTGTTTGTCAGCTCTTGCTGTGACTCATCTAGTGTGCTAACCCTCCTTTTTTAAATGATTTTAGACCTCACTTTTAGAGTTGGATATCATCTTAATTTATAGCTAAATTGTAGCTTATGTTTTAGGTGGTAAAGCAAACTCTGAAAGCCGGTCAGTCAAGCTGTTTGTTTATGTGAAGAAAGATGGTATCTTTCCGGAATCATGCTTTCATTTAGCAGCCTGTAACTTTATCACAGTGTTACAAACAGAAAAGAAAAGAAAAGATGGCTACACTATGCTACCTCTGTATTCCAGTTAATGCACTGCAGAATGATGATTCTGTGCAGATGGGCTCTACAGATGAATTCAAGAGTTTATAATATTTTGCATAACGAAGTGGAGGTTTTACTCAGTGGGGGAGCTTTTTCTGGTACTGTAGATCTGGCTTGTTAATATTGCTGTGTCCTTGATAGGGACATAGTGCCACCTACTGGTCCAAAGCTGATGTGGATCCCTACAGAGAAGAAAACAATATAAAGAAAAACAAAGGGAAACTTTGAAATGATTGAGAGGTTGCAGTTGATTGTTGGTTTATCAGGCTACTGTCCGCTGACCACCACCATTTCGCCATTCTGGTTTCTTTACTCTCAATCTTTGAAATTACTAAAAGACTCATACAGTGACTTTAAACGTAATTTCCTTTAATTCCTGATGGATCTATCATCTGTTAAGCTCAATTAGCACTTTACTTATTTTTTTTTACATTTCTGCTTCATTTAATTACTTTGTTTTCCCTTTTACTAATGGCAATTACATTTAACGGCAGTAGAAACACATGGCAACAATTTTTCACACAGACTAATAACATGATCTGCCCTTCTGCTAACAATGCTCAGATAGGAAAGTAGGAAAGTTGTTATTTGGTATCATTCACATGTAATAATCCAAGGTATTCCTCCTGCATTCGGATGCATTGGAACTAGTGTCTGTTCCTGCAGCAATTGTTTCTGTTTTTTTAAAATGTTTTTGTTTTTGTTGTTGTTTGTAATTGCTGATATGGACCAATGTGTCTGAATACAGTTAAATAATGCAAAGCTGATTAAATGATCTTAGATTTTTTTTTGACACACACTTTATTTTTTCTTTAACAAATACTGTTAATAATTAAGTGGAATTTCCTCATTAAATAAGTCTGTTCGGACTAAATCTCCTATATTCTGACATTTCCGTGTCTTTTTTTGGAGGAAATGCTTTCAGAAGACTGTGTGTGAATAATTCCCCTCTCGTAATAAATGAATGTGGACATAGGCATCTGGTAGTTTCAACTTCATTTTTTTACATTTGGCAAAACAACTGTTCTCTAGTGTGGACTGTATAACGTTATCTCACAGATTGAGATTTTATTTTGAAAGGTACAAGAACTGCATCAGCTGTTGTATGAGGAGCAGGATGCAACAAGTAGAAATTTAATTTGAGGAAAAAAAACACATTCATGTGGCAACCAAGATGACCAAAATGCTCCACTACAGGTATATGTTTAATTTTACTACCGACCAGCACATGATAAATCACTTTAATGCACATTGAAGCACAAACGAACTGGCATGCTGGAGATTGTACACATTATTTATTGGACAACTAAAGTTTGAGTTTGTTGATAAAACATGGAATTGAAGTGAACGTGCTTTAAGGTGTTGTGTCTTCGTCTTCTTCTAATTTCTTCCACATAAACTGTCTATAAGGATCGAAAAGATTGCTGATGTATGCTCTAATTCTCTTTAATGTGTTTGTGGGCTCAACTTTAGTCACTTCTATCAGTGGTTTGTCTAATTCACAAGGTCCTGCTTCCTGTTTTTCACTATTCTGTTGGCCATGTGGGTTTTCTTTAAGATTTCCCCTCCTTTCTTGATTGTCCATCCATTCATTCCACTGTGCGTCCATCAGTTGTTTTTCAGCCTGCTGTGAGTTTGTGCGAGCATCACTGGAGACAGGCATGGTTTCCCTGGAGCCACTATGTGTCAACCCATCAAGAAAATTCCTCAAGGTATCATCTGCCTCCAAACTAGGGGCTTTCTTGTAGATGTGGTTCGTATAACAGTGTGTTTCAGAAGAGTCACTGCTGAGTATGATTCGGTCCAGGGATTTTTCTTCTTCTTTTTCCTCTCCATGCACCACAGTGTAATGTTGGACACACTCTCTTGCTTCTTCAACCACTGGTTCTCTCAGGTGCTTCATAATCTCAGCTGCCATCTGTTCTCTCAGTTCCTCACTCAGGAGACTAAATTCCGTACGCAGGTCTGTGATATGCTTCTCCACCTGTTTCTTCACCGTTTTGTTGATCCACATGGTGTAAAATCTCCTGTCATTTGCAGCCATTTGTCTCTTCCTGACCAATGATGCAGACAGAAGTAATTAGATACACCTAAAGACACTGAACTGATGAATTACACCATATTTACATTATTCACATTAATCCCAGGAGTTCTTGTGTTACATGCATGATTATCAAATCTAGTGAAAGAGTAAAAACAGAACAACAGTAACACGCAACTTTTTCCCCACAAAATGCAAGGTTCATGAGTGCTGTACCTGAAAGAGAATCTAAAAAGCATCATTCTTTCGGGTTTTGGCATCTTCTCCACCTCAAATCTGAATGAATAACAGGAGGGCTGTTATTCGGTGAAGTTATGCTTCAAATTATTAGCATTATAAATTAATACATATGTCAACCTTTATTTTGTCAGAGTTAGCGCTTAGTTGTCCAAATGTTGTTTTGATCAGTCTCCATGATTTATAGATAATAAACATTTTGGTGGGCAGTGCGATCTGACCAAATTTCACTGTAAGCTATTGTAGACTGTTTGATCAAGATTTCTTATGTTGAATATAAAATTGGACTTACCAAAGGAAGCAAGCAAGGAAAATTTATTTTTTCTTCTCTGTTACGTATCTGCGCACTCTTTGCTTAGCTTTTTCTTCTTTGGTTTACATTTGAAATTGGCAGAGCCTTGCAGTACTGACTGCAGAATTCATGTAATATTCTAAAGCATTGCAATCAGAAATCATGAAATGCAACACAGGAATGTAAAAAGAAGTGTTTTTCTTTGTTTACTTTTAAACCGTTGGTGTTTATTTTTGATGTTATGCCAGCTAAAGATGTTGTTCATGCTTGACCTTTTTTTCGTCTTCAGATACTTAGCGTAGTGAGATTCTTTTTGTCCCAATCATATCATATTATTAATGTTCCAGGTAATCTCTGCATATGATCCTCTAAATCCAACAGATTCTGTCAAATATATTCCAACTTTTTTCAAAAATAAGATGTTTTTTTAGTTTTCTTCAGTTTCTTGTAAAAGCACCTTTAAATGCTTGCTGTACACACACTGTTTAACTGTGAAAGTGGTATGCCTATGTAACTGGCTTTGCCATTTTAGTTTTTCTATATGGAATTTTGTTTTCCATGTGACAAATTATGTGAGGTTGTTTAAATCAGTCTTGTCTCCATTTCCTATCAGAGGGCTGCTGGGTGCTCGGTTAGAAACCACAACAGGTGGTTTGCCATTTCTAAGTCATATGACCCAGATGCCATACCCTGCAAAAAAGCCTGTCATAGCTGCGTTTCATTTCGCCTCATTGGTTTGCTGCCTATCACTCCTGGTCAAACTCGGTTTGCATGCTTGCCACTCATTTGTCTTTCTGTCTTATCCACAAATCATTTAACTGTCTGTCTTATCTCTAGATTTCCTTCTATGTTTTCATTCTCTGTTGCAAGGATAAATAGTTGAGATGTTTAGGACCACATTAACTTGTACATTTCTATATAAAGCTGTTTTGTTTTCTCCTGGCGGACTGTCAGTGCATGAAATAATCATCCCTAAAAAAAATCGTAAAAATCGTATGATCTCAAATTGGTGTGCTGTGCCCCTTTTCTGTTCACTTCTCTCATCCTGGCCTCTTGTTTCCATTTATATGCGCATCTGCTGTTGACACCACAGCTGAGATACTGGACATAGTGGGAGAAGACAAAAATACACACAACATGCATACATGCATGTTGATACCAGCAAAGATATCATTCTGTTCCTGGTCTGTGCGACGTGTGCTGTGAGAAACAACTCAGGGGTGAGTTTTAAATCACCATTTTCTAGCTGTGATTTGTTATAATGCTAGTTAGATAATTTTTTATACAGCTCTAACATTTAATTTCCTCTGATGCGTCATTTTATTTTCATTTTATAGTAAACCTCTAGTATAAACAGATCTTATATTCAACCAAAATCAGTTTTTTAGTATCTAACTTATTAGCTCCAAAGTACTAATAGAACTGTTAAACATGTTGCATCTAAATCAGTATATTACTAGCCTTAATACAGATTAAACCCCATGGAGGTATCAAGCTAGAGTTTTGATGTATCATAAATGACCTTTATGAAATGATAACATTGATTCAACAAAAACCCACCACTCAAGTCATGCAGCTTTAAATTAGACAAATAGCGGGGTGTCAGCCTTCAAGGTGTCTGCCAACACTAAACGTCTGTATGTTTATTTAAATGGTGATAGTTATGTGTTGACGATGATATTACGTAAACACTGTGTTTTGTGTATATTAGTGTTATTTCATTCATATAAAAAAGGTTAATTTAGCTTCAAAATGACAGAAAATTGACTGGCACAGACTTAACAAGACAGTATCTATTGATAGCTGGACTCAACTATAAAGTGGTAAGACTGACTTGATAAGTAAATCAGAAATCTTCTCATGTACTATGCTGTCTGTAGACACAGTCACATGGAGGAAACGCATTAACTTCAGTAAATTCTTCTTATTGTTTAACAGTGTATTAGTCAAATCTCCCCAGCTGTTCAGACTCATATTGAAACTAATACCTGAACACAGCTTTAATTCAGGTAGGAGATCTGCCCACATATCTCCAACTTACAGGAGCTTTCTTTCTTTTCTTTCTTTCTCATACCAGAGGAACAGTTTTTAAATTGCCAGTACTGACCCACCTCCTTAGTTAACAGACTGTCCCTCATTGCCATCTCATTCAGCAGAGTTGATTCAAGATGTGCTTTGGCAGAAATGAGAAAAAATCGAACCGTGGGAGCCTGGTGCAAAGACATTTGGCATATGAAGGAACAATTTCTAGTTTTTATGGAATTCATAAGGATGAGTTTCAAGGGACCATTGAATTATTGGTTATGAGCATGCATGTAGGTGTTGTTATAATGAAAGAGGATGAATCACTGGGTGAAACTTCTAAGGTTTGCTACTGCAGTTGCTCAGGTGTGGAGTGTGGGCTGATGTGATGAAACCCTGTTTGGAGGAACATCCTGCAGGGTTTTTCAAGGAAAAGCTTCTCCTTTGCTGAATTAATAATAACCTGCATTTATGAGCACATTACTTTATTTAATGGTATTTATTTCTTGGCCAAATGTGTAGACTGATGTGGTTGCAAATGTTTTTAAAAAGGTTTTAGCCATCTAATTCCCAATCACTCAGTCAATCAGTCAGTTTTAACCAAGTTTCTAACCCTAAGTCAGAAAAAAACATTAGGCTATTGTGTTAACTGGATCAAAACCGACTTTTAAAATGTATGTAAGCCCATTATTCTGACATAAAATCAAAGTTTTCAAAACCAGACACACTCAAATAAACTCAAATAGCCCTATTCAAAGAGAAAGTATCTAAATAATACATCACAATTTTCTTTTAAAGACAAAAAGCATCAGACATTGAAGGTTATGTATAAAATTGTGGTTGTGTGAAGTATGTAGAAACCATCACTTTGCTTTAATGAAATCCTGTTTTTGTAATTAGGTGCCATCTGAAAATACACCACTCACTCAAGGAACGACATCTGTGCAGTATATTCAGCTACACTTATGATTATTTCCCACAGAGAAAAGTTAGAAGAGGCAAAAGGTTTAATTGTTTTCTCACACAGTCCACAGCATTGCGTTGTTCAGCATTGCTTAGCTTGATTCCCCTTCTGTGCATGTATTCAGGGACAAGACCAGATCAAACTTTCTAAAATTAATCCAGTCTTAGGAATTTGTCCTTTTGATAAAAAAGGCCTTTTTCTGATTATTGTCTTATCTTTTAACTGAGAAATTCACCCATTTCAGTTGCAAGCTTGGAGTGGTCTCCAGAAAAAATGACCTGTACATGATATAACACACTCATTTCTTTTAATACAAATATTGAATGAAAGGTAAAGTTCTTACCTTCTCCTCTTGGTTTTAAACCTGTTATTCTTTTAATAATTATTGTCTAACACATCAAAAATACACTTGAAAAGGAAAAGTCGAAAGAAAAAATACACAATGTATGAACATGTGTCCTTACTAAAAGTTTCTCAGCAT
This sequence comes from Craterocephalus amniculus, assembly GCA_036024015.1. Taxonomy (NCBI): domain Eukaryota; kingdom Metazoa; phylum Chordata; class Actinopteri; order Atheriniformes; family Atherinidae; genus Craterocephalus; species Craterocephalus amniculus. Next base: position 9,841 of record JAVQJG010213312.1, read on the forward strand.
GACTTGAAATGATTTAGAGAGAGGAATTCGAGTTCAATTTCACCAATTTAACCTAAATGTGAGATTTTTCTCCTCCTGTATCCTCTAATATGAGAAGGTGGTTACTTCTAGTTTTTCTTCACATTTGTCTTTGAGACGCTCATTGCAAATTGGCAATCTGACAGAAACAGAAACTGTCCAGGGACATTGATTGTTCAAATAGGAAAGGAGACAGAGGGGGGCCAGGGGGTCGGGCACCTATCAACAGAGTCAGGAGGGTGGCAGTCATGCAAGTGGTAAGTGATGAAGCGAGCAATGTCTGGAAGTGATAAGGGAGGAGGGAGGAGGCTAGACAGACAGAGACAAAAGTAAACAGAGATGAATCCATGCATAGATCCATGGGAAGCAGTGACTCCCCCAGGAGGGGGTGTGCTGTGTCTGGACTGGCTCCCAGTGTGTGTCAGCCTCCACTGTTGGCTGCCACTGGGCTTACTCTGCTTTAAGTCAGCTAAAGTTTGCCCTTTGTATGCTACTGCTTCCTTTATCTTTTCTCTGTAGTGACCTAAATCTCTCGTCCTCATCTGTGCCCTTTTTATTTTCACAGTCATTGGTCTGCCTGTGCCTTGGATTTTATTTTGGTCGGAAATACCATTCTGCCCTGCTTTTGATTACTCCATTTGCATTTTTGTCTTATTTTGAGCAGAAGTCACCTTGGTTATTATATCTTTTTAGGTCAGTTTGGGTAAAAATTATTTGTTGTATTTACACACTAAGGGCTGCATCCATGACTATTTTTCTCAAACATAAAATGATTAGAGTCACTGCTATTCTACAGAGTGAGGGAAGTAGGACTGTTATCACATTCTTGGTAATATCCATGTTGGCATTCAGAGCAATTTTATATTTAATTTCACAAAATGATGTGTGTTTGTATGTAATATTGTGTGTGTGTTGAGCCCGTTGTGTGTGCCCAAATTTTCTTTGCAAACACGCAAAAAGCTCATCACAGACTCACACACACAAAAAAGAAACACTTAAAGTAAAAAAACCAAACAAACCCCACCCTAACTGGTGGAGGCAGATGGCCGCTCTCCCTGAGCCGGGGTCTGTCAGAGGAATTTCCTTCCTGTTAAAAGGGGAGTTTTTCCTTTCCACTGCCACCTCCAGCATGCTCAGGATGGGTGATAAATTGAAGTCAAGATTCAATGCAATCTGTTGGTTAATAATTGGCTTGTATGAATACTCACTGATGACAAAAAATCGGCTCAAACTGATTGTCTGTGAGGAACCCTGAGATGACACTGTCATGAAATGGAGCTTTAAAAATAAAACTGAAACTGAATTGAATTAAAAACCCACCTACAACCAAAAGAAACTCTACATGGCAAAAACACTAAGATATGATTAAAATCTTAACTGAGTACAAGAAAGAAAACAAAAAGAAAGTGAGGAAAAGCAGCACTGCACATGCCACCTGTGCCAACTTTTGTTGACATAGCAGAGCCCACCCCGGTAAAAGCTTTACATTTCTTAACTGATTATTGATCCTTTTAATTTATTGAAGTGAGCACATCTATTTTTTGTATCTGGTCATAGGTCAGTCTTACCATCTCGATCTTTTTGTTGCCATCCCATTACATCTGCCACCAAACATCTCGCAGTTGCAAAGCTTTACCTCTTCTTCCCAATTCTTTTGCTGATTACACCGCTGCATAGAGAAGAGATTTAGAGGCTTTGAGGAGCTTTTGTCAGCTCTGCTGTCAGTCATGTCAAGCAGAGTTTAAGGCTGAAATATTAATGGTGTGGGTATTAGTTTAACTGATGCTATGCTGTACATGTTTGCGTGTGTGTACGCTCTGTGATGTGTGGTGAGTAATGAGCAGACAGATGGTGCACACTCCAGGGTTCACTGGTGCAGACATGCCGACATAGGAGATTCGAGCAAGAGTAAATATACATCGCGGGTGTGTGTTTATTTCATGTGTGGTTTGTGTATGAGCATGGGTGTGTGTAGAAAAGGAAAAAAACTCATTTTCTAAGGATGCATGCATGTGCGTCTACAAAGATCTAGCTTAAGGCGGACTGGAGTCTGAGTCTGCACAGATTCACTAAATATATCTGAGTTTGTTTAAAACACATAAAACACAGGTTGGATCTGTCACAATTGCCTCTCCATTAAGCACTGAAGCCTTATGGACTAAGTTTTAGTCATTTCTATTTTCTGACCTGCCCAGCCTCCATGATTTTTTCAGCTTTTTCTCTGAGCTGTGAGGTGCCCTTTGTTGGTCTGAGCTAAGCAATAAGACCTGCTGAAAGACACAGTGCTGAACAAGGCTAATAAAGCAGCACACATGAAAGGGACAGCTGTCGTGTCCCGGGGTCTGCTGCTGTAGTATAAGAACAGGCACAAACTCTCTAGCACACACACACAGATACACACAGTGCTACGACAGAGTTTTGTTGTGACTCTGCAGGGTTGTCGGTGCCAGGAAGCCAAGTGGCACCTCCCTGCTGTTGCGCCCCCTGTCTGACTTGGCATTCAACCTGTTTTGTTTTCCAAATGCAAAAGGATGAGAATGGTACGGAGCATGCTTTTACTGTTTGCTGCACACAATTTTCCCTCCCTTTTTCTTTATGCCATTGGCTGTTTTTGTTTTATGCTTTCATTCTGTCTTTTTTCCTCCTGCACTGCTCATATGTTTTTAACTTTTGTTGACTCCAAAGGCTGCTGTCAGATGTTTTATACTGTATGTAATGTGTTATTTTTCTTCCATCTGATTTATTCCCCCTCTTCTTGGACTTGGTTTCGGTCATCTAAACCAATGTACTTATTTGACCGTTTGTCAGCTCTTTTATGATTCACCTTTCCAAAAACATCTCTATTTCTTTTACCTGTGAAGCAAACCTTTCTACAGTTCCCCTCAGGATCAGTGTCTTTCTTCCCCCTCTGTGAGCAGCACCCTGAATGTGTGATAGGAATAACTAGCAGGCAGAAAAGCACAGTCAACTGGGATGGCAAAATGAAACTGGAGAGAGGAGAGATTTGGTTTTTCTATTATTTATACCTTAGCTGTCTTCCTAGTAGAATACATGATATTGGTTTCTAAAATATCATTGTCAGGTCAGGATTTGTTTCTCTCTATGTAATGAGGTTTATCCTTGACTTTGAGTACCAAGAGGTGACTTGAGATCTATCCCTATATAAATGAAACAAAAGAGAGCTGAATATAATTCATGACACTGTTTCTAGCAAGCCACACTGAGTCATGAGGGTTTATCACGTGCATGGTCGGTTTTCAAGCACGCCGCTTTTGGAACTAAAGAAAAGGATGACTGTAAATCTTTTTGAAACCACTCAAAGAGCACAGACCTCTGCCAGGCTATACAGTGACTGACCTAAAAAAAGGAAGGCCGAACAGGCCACCCAGTACCCCTACATTAATGATTAGTAATTACTGTTAAAAAAATTGTTTCTGTGCAGAAGTGCTCGTCAGTTAGGCTACAGTTTGGGTATTTCTTCATCTAGTCGTTCCTAAATTGAGGGATGTTTGGAAACAAAAAGGCTCCCCAATGCACAATAGCTTGTCTGGCACTGCTGGAGGACATAGACATGAGTGGATTATTGAAGACCAGCTAAACTTATTGGCCTACGATGATGGCTCAAGAGTTGGTTCCTACCGCTGCATGCCGTGCCCTCAGACCTCTGCGAAGCTTCGGCCCTCCATTACAGAGAACCATGCCGTGCTAGTTCCTCTGCAAGTACTGACAACACTGGGGTTTCTGGCAATCTGCACCTTCCATAGGGACCTGGCTGACAGGTCGAGGATATTATAGCCAACCTTCTGCCGTACTATGCCAGACATGTTTCATTGGTTTGTTGCAGCAGTAGCTACAGTACATTAGCTTTCCATACGCTGGAGGAACAGGCAAGCAGAAAATTAATTTTTGCAATAGAGCTCAGAGTGATTATAAATGTACATGCACTGACTTTAAAGTTGATTTTCACTTATAAAAAGGAACAAGTGCACTCTTCGCCACCAGTAGTCATCTTACCAGCGTAATGTTCTATAAAGGAGACTACAGGGCTTTGCTTTCCTAGCCTTGAAATTATTGAGTGCTTCTACAGTACATGTTTTGCAGGCTTCAACATTTCCTGTTTTTTTTCTCCCTGTTTTGTCTGGAAACAAATTTTCACATATGAGTCCAACGTTTTTTTGGGCTGCCTTGATTGCTCTTTTTGTTTTTCAGTGTTCAGCACTTTGGTCAACGATTGTTGCTTTAGATAAGCCTCATGACTAAATTTGACTGTGTATGTTCCAATATACAGTATATATCTATTGTTACTGAGTATTTAGTGGTCTCTGCTGGCCTACATTTTATTTATGGACATATGCAAGTGGGATGTGTATGAGATTCAGAGAGCAGAGTGTCAGGCTTAACAGACTGAAATGAGAGTCTGATAGGTTAGTATAATAAGAGCACAGGGTCGTTTTATATTGGGATGTAATCTGTGTAGAGATGCATGTTCTCCATGTGTACATGTAGGTTATCACCCGATGCCAACACGCACACCACTGTCCAAAGACATACAGGTTAGCTAAATTGAACACTCTAAATTTTCCCCTGGTGTGAGTGTGTGCGTGAGTGGTTGTTTGTCTCTCTGTGTGGCCCTGTGATGGACCGGCAACCTGTTCTGTCCAGGGTGTACCCCTCCTCTGGCCTTATAATTGCTGGGTTTGGCTCCAGCTCACCTGCGACCCTAAACTGGATTAAGCCGTACAGAAAATGGAAGGATGAATGGATGGAGGGATGTAATCTATACCTTTTATTCTCTTCTTGCCAGATGAAACTTAACAGGACCTGAAAGCACCATTAGATGACCCAATGTCAAAGCATGGATCTCTGCTTGTGCCAGTGCCATTCTCACAGAGATGAAAACATTCAGCCCTTACATATTTTGCTATCACCTACCTCCAAGCCAACCAGTCAATTCAACCCGAAAATCAATAGAGATTTTCTCAGTTTATCTCTACAGCCACAACTGAGGAAGAAACTTTTGAATCATGGCCGATGATCAGTTATCTCTCACCATCTTGAGTCAGATTATTGGTTTTACGAGTCAACAGGATAAGAAAAATAAAATCTTGTAAATGACCGAACCTGATACCGTTGTCCAGAAGCCACCGGTTCATATTAAATCTGATCAACAATAAAAGTCACACTTAATGAACTCAACTGGCTACCCATGGCCTCTTGAGTCGAAGTAATTACTGAAGGCAGCTGCGGTCATCTATCTATACTCCTCATCAAGCCCTGCTCGCTTCCCACGACTGTTTTCTGGACCTGCCGTCCCTGTGCATGAGGCCGTCTCAGCCCTGGCTTTGTACTTTGTGGTTCCAAAATGGTGAAAAAAAGCAACCAAAGGCATTAGAGCAGGGGTATCCATCACCTTCGAAGACCTGTTTCATATTCATTTTTCAAGAGAACACTTTTTTTAAACATGCCCATCATCCTATAACTATGCTTTTATCTCCACATTCTTGCACGGAGGCCACTACTGAAGACTGAACATTTCTCACCTGAGACATTTTGAATAAGTGTTCTGCAAATGATTGGTGCAAATGTAGATGAAAATGTAACTCTACAAACATTGTCAACACATTTTTTAATCCTTTAACTTTCACATGAAGGAAAAAGCAAGGGAGAAATATTTCTTAGCATTTTCTTTTCTCTTTTGAACAAGAAAAATACAAATAAATGTTTTTATCGAATAGTTGTGATAAAAGTTCATAATAAAGTTATGATGGTAAAATGGTCAAAATCTAAAACAGCAATGGGATAATGAACACTTTATTTTGGTATTACATACCCTAAGACTCTTCAGGAAAGTTTTTTAAACCAGTTCTTTACTAAGATTCATGATAATCACAGAAAATTTTGCCAAATGTAACAGAACTACAAAAGGTTAATGTGATCCAGTGTGTTTTCCCTTTGGCAAAGGATAATCCTGAATTCGTGATTTGCATCAGTTGCATCAGTGCTGACACCATTGGTTCTTATTGCATCAGTACTTGTGTGTAGTTTATCAGATGAACAAAAAGTTACGTTTTGGGGATAATAAACTTGTCTTATGCATCTGAAGAAGAAAATAACATTGTTGCCAGATAAGATAGCTTGCTCTTTTTCTCTTGTTGAAAGGTCAAATTTGACAGAACAAAATCATTACTGAATGCAGGGATGGGATCAGTCAACATCCTGATCTCATGACAGATTATAGAATACACTGCAAAATGTTAGATTATGTTTACATTAACCTGTTCCCTACATAGATACGGCTCAAGTTTCTGTATGTCAGTAACTTGATATCCCAGGTTTCCATATATTTTCCTATGCACAATGTTGGGCACTTTTCAACATGTTGCTGGTGTTTACTTGTCCAAGCAGAGTGATATTCCATGCAACGTCATGCAAAAGATTGTTGGTTTGCAAATTGTACTGCCTCCATTCTATTTGTGATTCTTTATTTTTCCCTTGTCCTCATTAGCAAATGGCTAGGGATATGGTCTGGAGATGCAAATGGTTTTCGGTTTCCATTGACCTTTATGTCATATTAGTTGCAACCATTTGTAATGTCTTGTTTGTAAAGCAGGAGGCGCTGCAGGGAAAATGTGGCAGTGCGTTCATCACTACAGTCATCTGTGCGACTCATTAAATTGAACAAGGCATAATTATTACAATTTTTTCAAAATCATTAAATTTTATTTAAAAGTAAAACAGAAGTTGAAACTATGTGGTTGTGTTAATGTATACATTATTTACTTGCTTTGTAACCTCTCGTGCCATTCCATTGTTGTAGTCGTGCCATTTTCTCATTAACAACACCAACTGTTTAGGTAAAGACTGCCATGAGTATTATACAGATTAGGTATTGGTGTGAATGGATTGGCAGCACAATTTTCTTATTCAGTGGCCAAACTGGTGAATATAATAGCAGGACTGGACATAAAACTACTCTGTTAAGGATATAATTAAGTATATAAATAGGTTTCCATGTGAAATTTTGTAAGGTTTTCGATTTTATGCCTTGAAATTCCCACCTTACCTTAACTTAATTTTTCCCTGCAGAAAACAACATCCTGACATACATCTGACAACCATACACATAGTTGTTCATTTAGGGTGCTTATAGTTTCTCTATATAAAATGCATTCAGCTGAAAACAGATAAATAAACATGAGATGAATGAATTCCCCTGACTTCTGTTCCTTGGAGTTTGTGCAGATAGTATTGTAATCGTGCAAATCGTTCTGCTTTATTGGAATTATTTCAGGATCAGAGCCCGAAGGGACTCTGCTGAGCACAGTTTACACCTGGCCACACAGTACTAAGAAAGTCCAACATCAATTAGTAAAAGGGTCTGTGTGAGTGGACTAAGTGTGAGAAACTATTAGACTATCATTAGCAAATTTGTGGGGAGATGCATGCACCGGAGTTGGTGCTACCAACTTCTTTTGTCCAAGTGTTCCGAAAGGAACTAAACCTCAAACAACAACACAACCTCAGATGGCTGCTTCGGTGGAATGTTGATGCTTCGTGTAGTGCAACTGGCATAAATGTATACAAATATTTTCTCGCTGCAGTTGTAGCACATCCAATCCCCATCTATGTTGTATTGTTGGGTTAAGCTGATCTGTAATTTAATCAAATGTCCAGCTGGGAGGATTGGGGAATGTAAAAACCAGCCAACTCCATCGCGTAACATCTGCTGACACACAGATGGTAGCTGGCTCTCATTTCCTGCCTGTGTCCCTACTAACTTTTTCTTTTTTTATATATCATCCAAGCTGGATAAACTGATATCAAAACAGTGTGCAGCAACAACCTCCACGCAGCTTTGTTTGAGTGACAGGGAGGCAGAGAGAGAAAGAGAGATGATAGTGAGAGAGAGAGAGAGAGAGAGAGGGAAAGAGCAGTTTGCTGAGTTGTGAGTGAGTGCCTGTGGAGTACGCAAGAACCTCACAGCTGGTTGGCCTTTGTAATGTGCATGAGCAAGGCACGGAGCGAGCCTGTGTTTGTGTGGGAGCCTTTCTCATAGAGGAGTAAGCCAGCAGCAGCAGCAGCAGCAGCAGCATCAGTAGTACAGTGCAGCGTGGTCAGTGTCTGGATGTTAGCGCTGCCTCTCTCAGCTGTGGGACGAAGCCTTACTGTACGTATTCACACACACGCGATGCTGTTTTGACTGTTTTCTGCTTAATTTATATTTTTCTTGTAGGCTACTGACATATCGTTTTATTTTTAACTTAATGCTGTTGTTGCACAGAAGCTGTCGTTCATTCCAAGAGTATTTCAGCCTGCAGGATTTGAGTGGTAATGAGGGGATCAATGTGCCTTAAATCAGCCTGTGCCCAAATGTTTCCATCACTCAGGCATGCTCACACATTTGCATGCAGATTTTCATATGAAATTTTCATAAACCTGACCATGGGTGGTTTATGCTCCGCATTACAAATAGGAAATATTGGCCGTTGTCAAAGGCAGCACAGGTGTTTGTGCGTGTTTTGTATTTGTGGTGGTGTACGACAGTGTTGAGAAGCAGAGGGTGTGTCGTGTCCAATTTCAAAAGGTGTGGAACCCGAGCCGGCTGCCAGTGTGAAATGACACGAGCAAGACATTAGGAAGGAGGGTAGGGAGAGAGGAAAGGAAGAGGTGGGGATATGGTGAGCACAACAGGGAAAACAAAAGTGTGGAAAATAGAAAATGTTACAGATATGTGGGGTTTTGAATCTTAGAGTGATGACTAATATCTAACCACTTGGGCTTCATTCTTGACCAGCTATTATCTGTTTGTGTCTTTTTCCTTATTTTCTCAATTCTGGTTTCAGGTGCTTTTTACTGTGAGAGAAAGCATGAGCGGTGAACTGACAAGGAAAACGTGAAAGAGAGAGAAGAGAGGAGTAGCTGTGAGAGGGAGGAATTTGGTAGTGAGGCAAAGCAACAGAAAAGTCAAGGGAGTGGAGAGGATGAGAGACAGAAAAGACTACAGCAGGTGAAAATAGATGGAATAGCTTCAGGAGGGGGAAGATAAATGCTCTAAAGGGAAGATGTGTGTCCCCTCTTAAATGAATGTTGGAGAAGTTGCAAGATTTTTTCCTGCACCCCTCTGCTGGAAAACTGATCTTCAGTATTATGTCATGAAAAAGTAAGAAAGAAATAACAAGAAAGAAAAAGTATTTTTACATCACTCCTCAAAATCTCTGTTTTGTCTTAAGGTAATCGTATGTGTTTGCATTATTATAGATGACCGCAAGAACAGCGACAGCTTGTGTGATTTGCCTTTTAGGTTATACGGCATGAATACTCCAGTGCTGTACAGTGCATGCATAATGCAAACTATGGTGTTCTCCTGGGAGACACTGATGTGTTTTACACACTAAGTGCAGAATCTGCAAGAGACTTCTTTGTGAAGTCTCGTTTCTAAGATGTCACTGAATCATTGATCTAGTTATATAACTTCAATGCACTTTCTCATAATGTTCCCTGCCACTTCAATGTATTAATGATACGAGTACATTCTACATAATTACAGATGATACTGACAAAACAAATAAATACATTTGAGATAATAAGTTTAGGAACATGTCCTCATGCTAACTGGGTTGCATTCTACAGTATTTCATTTTTTATTATGGACATGTTTTGGGCATAAATTGCACCAGATCCTTTTTTATCTATGGAAACACAATAAAATTTGTTATGTTCTCCTGACCAAACAGTTATTCTTTTATATTACATTCTTTAAAAACTAATTTTGTATTGAGCCCCAAATTGAGTTTGATATTCAAAGAGTTTCCAAACAATAACTTATTACCTCCTAATGAGCCTATCAAGAGTTCGGCAGCTGCTATTACTTGTGTGTGATAAATATCCAAGCTTGCGAGACCGGAAAAGGAGGAGACACTGGCCCCTTTACAGATGCGATTGTATGCAGCTGAAGCTGTGCGGGGTTGGTTGGCTACCGTGAAGCCACTCTATGTGAAGGAAGTGGGATGCTTCACTGGAAATTAGTTAAACCAAACACATTTTGGTTGCATTAGAGGATAATGGAAAAATGTTACAATCAGTCATGTAACACTGACATTTGAGTCAAAGAATGATGAATAGCTGCAGTCCCTTTTCTGTCAATGAAAACAAAAAAAGAGCAGAGCGGCTGAAGCTGAGGGACTATTTAAAGATTTTATTCAAGGGCAAAAAACAGCTTTTCTCACACGCTTGGTCTTTGCAGTGAACTTCCAAGCCTGATTTGAAGTATTTGCTTTGCTTGCTTGTCAGCGTATCAGATCACCATTTTTCCTTCTAACACTCTTCCACTCTGCATCTCACATCTCCCGTGTTTCTCTCTGCTTTCATCACTTGGCTCAGCCTCTTACATAAATCAGCTGCTCATGGCAGTCATAGCCTTTACCCCTCCTCCTGCTTCTATGTCTAAGGTATTTTTAAGTAATTTAATTGTGTTCATCGTACAGTCTTGTGTTTTTACCGGTTGGTGAATTTGCCACTGTGGAGGTGTTTCCACCGTCTTTGATCTACACTGTCAGCATGCCGTGTTCGGATGCTGGTAGCTGGCAGAACAAAAATAGCTGTTTTTCTGATCTACTGAATGAAATGCGATTTGAGAGAAAAAAGTTATTAGCCCCCAAAGGGTGTGAGGAATTCTTCATTGTGTTCAGCAGTTTGTGCTGCATTCCTCTCTGCACAGTCAGTTCCAGAGTTGTCTTCAGAGCCAGCCAGGTCAGTTTGTTCATTTTCCCCCAAGTCTCTGATGCTTCTGCCCCAACAGATGGCTGGATAGCAGATTGTACTTTTCACAACAGACATAGACGACACATCTTCTCGATGCAGAGAATGAAGGATCTCAGCTTCCTCGAGGCGTAGTCGGCTCTGTCCCGTTGTAGACGGCCTCAGTGAGGCATTTCCAGTTCAGTTTGTTGTCCAGTGGTGTATCTGTTGTACTCCAATATCTCCATCTCTTTCTCCAAGGATACAAACAGTGTTTTATTTACTCGTGTTCTTTTCTAAAGTCTATATTCTACTTTTCTTCACAAAGTGGTTGACCAGTTCCCTGTCCTCAGCTTCTTGTCCATCACGGATAGAGCCCACTTATTCAAAGCAATACTGTATAACTTTTTACCCAAATATTAGCTTACAGTGAGTAATAATGGATGATTACTGGAGTCAATATACTAGAAGCAACAGAGTATATCTGCAAATGACAGGACTCATGCTTGTATTGGAAGTCTGAGGCATACAGTGTAAAAGCAAATGGCAAAGGTACAGTCCCATATGATGCTCTATTCTGCTGACCACCTTCTCAGACACACAACAAATTGTGGTTTAAAGCCTTTTAATCTAGAACCTTTCAGTCTCACGGACTGTGGTCTGTTTTTTTAAGGTAGTCAAAGTTCCAGCCGGTTATGGAGATATTCAGCTATGTTTTTCCATCTATCCATATAATCTGTCTGTCTAATATATCTGTATGTGTGGTTGGTTGCACCATCTGCCATTGTTTTTAACTTTTTATAGAGCAGACAGTGCCAAATAGTGTGCAAGGATGTACTGTTAGGAACTTTTTGTTACCAATTGCTTAATCATTTAATAATTATTTTTCCAAAACAAAAAAGAAAATTCAGAGTTGTTAAATAATAGAAATAGAATGAGCTGTATAAAAACTGTATTTCTGTTGCAGTTGACTGTGTCAGAGCAGCATCTGTGCAGATCCTGCTCACGTCAAATCTGCATTTCATCATCACAACTCAGATGCTGAAGGGAGGTGTGGCGTTCTTGGGCCTGCAGTTCTGATGAGAGACAACTGTTTATCATTAATGTCAAAGATAGTTTTGTGTTATTAATTAAGGACATTAAATGGGGTCAATACAAACACATGGCTAACTTCTTACTGCAAGGCATAAAGCAAAAAAAGGAAAAATATCCAAACAAGGAATGCTCTTGCTCTGTAATGTTTTAAAAGAGCAAGACGTTTGTCTACTAAAAATGTTAATTTATTACTTTGAATTCATATAATTTAAGAAGATATAACTAATTTCTCAAGGATATGATGTGAGTGTTGCTACTAATAACAAATACTGACTACCAATGAACTGAATAAGAATGCTGTGTTTTATGTTGGGTTTATTTCTTCACAAAGCATGAAATATACAGTAAGCATGCAATCGCCGGGTAACTTTTCATAAAGAAGGTCCGCATGAATATGGGAGGTTTTTGAACATCATACCATCGAATAAATGATATTCAAACTGATTCTATGCTCAGATGCAGCAAAGAGAGCCTGCCAGATTGATCCAGATTATCAGATTAATCCTGACCAACTGTGACTGACAGCAAAGTAAAAAAAAAGAAAGAAGTTACACCCCCCCTTCTATCTCCATCCTTATCTGCATCTTTGAGAATTGTATTCTTGTGCAATATGAAATCAGTGATGTGTCTCAGGTTTTTAGAAAGGTTGAAGGTAGTTAAACAGTGTTCTGGGATTTCAAAGATTGTTATCATTTCACATTTTTTGAGTCATATTACACTTGGAGAGAGGCTGTTCTGCAGCTTAACACATAAGACTATTTTATGAACCCAGGATGCATAAGATTGTGATGATGCAAAATTGCTTTGATATTCCCTGAGTTCATCTAACTAAACAAATGGCTTATCATAGGAGAGTATGCTGATCAGAGCTCAGATTCACTGTCAAGCGTAGAAGAAGAAATTCGCCGTTTAAATTGTGCCAAGCGTTGAAGGAAGAAAGAAAGACAGAAAGAAAAATGTAGGCTTGTATTAGCTGCAGAATACAGGCAGTAAGCGCTCTCCGGATGTTTTGGTCTTCCCAGGCTTCCGTAGTGTTGTGGAACTCATTCAGGAAATGCCATGCTCTACTGTTAAAGTTGTAAAAATATATGAAATTATATCGGTGAGTAGAAAATGAAGGCACATCACTCTAAAAGTGAATTATTCCTTTAACCCTCTGGGGTCTAGGGTATAAATGGCCGGTTTTGGCTACTTCTGATTTTATGCTTGTATTTCACCTTTAAATACACTTCAACCAGCCTTGTTTGGTATCATTCTTTTCAGCA
>JAVQJG010213315.1:0-16155 GCA_036024015.1 Craterocephalus amniculus
CCCCCCCCACACATGCTTCAAGCTGCTCCACATACACGGACCAATAACATATACAGGAAGTGAGCGGACAGTTCATGCTTCTAAGATGACGCGCCTGCATGGATATCTGGCAACACATCTTAATCCACAGAGACATCCCGGGGTGATAATCATTAAGATCACAGCCATCTTTGATAATTATGATCTGAGGGAAATCTTATTGTGTCCCCCATAGATTAATACACTCTCTCTGTGGTGTTTTTTTTTAGTAAGAACTACAAAGTGACACTGTCTCGGCAGCATGAAAGCTCCCTTGTAATCTGTGGGTAATTTTCAAATCAATTTCAATGCTTGTGGTTCCATTTTGATCACAAATAGCCTTACGTCCTTCCATTTTCCTCTCAATACATTAGCACAATGTGTTTGGGAGCCTAGTGTATTGTGAGAAAAAAAAGAGGCTATGTAGGATGTGACAGCTGCCTGCCTGCTGACTCAAATTTTGTTTTAATGGAATTATTGCAATTACCCTGCCTCCCCACTGGCCCATCCCCGACTAACACAGTCCCTGAATAAAGGCAATCTCAGACTGCTGCATTCACTGTTTCTCCTTAAAAGTCATCCTATATTGCTGTGAAGTGAAAACAAAGCCTGTTAGGAGCACTTATCCTCTTCCAGTTCTCTGTGGTGGACAAAGGGCCAAATCCATCTGTACTGTTCAAAGTTCAAAAGTAAGGGCAGGGAAATATTTTTGATAAAGAAAATGAACAATAAGCAACCTCCTTCTGAGGGACTGACAGGAAAAATATGACTTAAAATGTAGAGTACATAGCAACCTTTTCACTCACATGTGTAAACTGCACACACCTGTGTGATAAAAATGGAGACTTGTTTATTATGATGTTCCAGTCATGTATCACACATACAGAGGAAAAGAATATGTGGATGAATATACTGTTCAGCAGTTGATGCTATCCTTCAAAGACGGCACTGATTGAAGAAATGGCTGCCTCTAGGGCTACTGTACATTAGTGAAAATAAATCAGATGCTACAGTATGCGATAATTGGCCATTTGTTTAACATTGGTTTGTCAGCATTGGCTGGTGCAGACAGAAGCTGTCTTTTTAGTTGGGAAAACCGAGCGTGGGAGATTTGTGGCCATCTGGAGACCCTGACCAGGCAAAACAATGTCAGAGAGAATGCTTTAGTATTGATCTGCTTCTAGCCTCTCGGCCAGCAGCATGTGCTGTGATTGACTGAATGCAGGCAATCCACACCTACACGCATCTCAAGGGTGGAAACTGTTGTTCTTTCAGTCTCCTATCAAATGAGTATGAGCACTATGTCATTTTTCTAGCTTAGTTTCCCTCCAGAGCAACAGAGATTTGTGTCCAACAAGTCACCATACTGCACAAAGCTACGGATGCTATTTAGGTAAAAAGACTTGAAGATTTATGTCCATAATAATCTGTAGTTGGCTTTGAGGTAGATGAGTGTCTCCAGGTTCTTTGGTATGACACAGCCTCTCTCTGGTAGCAGGAGGCGTCCAGCTGTAGTAAAGATGCTCTCCACAACGGTACCACAAGCCGGTATGGTGAATGCTCTTTTGGCCACCTGAGCCAGCAGAGGAAAGTCAATAGCTTTACGGCGCCAGTAATGCAACGCTTCCTCGTCTGTGGGTTCTTCACGTAGGTAGACGGCCAACTCTTGCTCTAGGCTTTTAGCCTGAGTTGTGGGTCTCTGTTTGATGAAAGAGAAGAGCTTACAAGGCCGAGAAAGCGAGGAGACCGGAGACGATGCTGGGACGGGAAGAGTCTGAGACTGAGTGTGAAGCTCTGTGTTGAGGTCTACTGGGCTGGAGGGTGTGGTTTGTTTGGATAACTCATCTAGGAGAACTTGTCTGTGCCAGTCAGGACTGCTGCTCCAAGTCAGCTTGAACTGGGGGTCCAGGGTGGTAGCAGTGATGTAGAGGGGGTTCTCCAGGATAGGGGCCAGCAGACGCTCCACAGCCTGGTTCAGGCCCAGCAGGAGGGCAGGGCAGTAGGGGGTCGACGTCTCAGAAAGATGCTTACGGAGACCGAGGACGCAGGGTAGAGCCAAGCTGATGGACACGTGTCTGTCTGTCTGTAGGTTTGCCTGTCTGTCTCCATGCACCATGTCCCAGGCTTCAGTGAAGGGCTCCAAAGTGTCAGCAAACTCCGTCAGCAGGGCTCTCTCTGCGCCACCCAGTGCCAGCTCCCCCGGACCGCTCATCTCTTCTAGAAACTCCATTGAGTCTAGCAGTCGTCGAAGAACCTTCACCAAAGCAGAAAGATTTATACATTATAATTTTTTAATATTTCAATGAAACAGCTTCTTTAGAATATGCCTGATAAATCAACATTTTCCCAAAGTTAGTGTCCATGATTAAAGAAGCTATACCTGATATTATTTTAATCTTTCTAAGAAAAATGGTGTCTACGTGGTATATTATGTTGTAAAAGGGGTAAGTCCATCAAAATGAATGACTCATTGATTGTGCAAATGTACAAGTCCAGGACATTTTAGTTAGCGAAAGCGGCTAATGTTTAGCTTTGGTGTGCCACTCTTTCTCTGCCAATGGGGTTAATTTCCGTTACTTCTGGATTCCGATCAGTCAGTAAAAGCGTTCCCCTAGGGAATCCGGAAGTTAATCCCATTGGCAGAGAAAGAGAGCATCACGTCAAAGCTAAAAATTAGCCACTATCGCTAACTAAAATGTCCTGGACTCATATGCGCAATCAATGCGTCATTCATTTTTATGGAATTAAAAGGGGTAAGTCCGACTTCCCCCTTTTACCATATTATATACCGTGTAAAAACCTTTTTTTTTTTAAGAACGATTAAAATAATATCAGGTATAGCTCCTTTAACATTATTATGCTAAAATTTTACTGGCACATAAACAGGTGTAATATTACAGCAGCTCAAAACTACAACAGTGTGCAAGAACTAGTTTAGTATTGGTGACCCTTTCCCCATATCCCACTGTAGTTTTTTAAGTCTATTCGTAAAGTTAGAGATGGTGTTTGCTTCCTAACTTGTGTGTTAGGTGTTTATAGTTGGGACTGACTCAAATTAACCTGAGCCATCCCTTCAGTTATGCAAGTGTAGGCCTAGGATGCTGAAAGACATTTAATGATCCAATTATAAGCTTTGCTCAATATGTTTTCTTTGATCTACATTTATTTATGTGTTTCCCCCTGGCTTTGTGTATTTAGTTTGGTCGTGTCTTTTTTCTGTCATGTCCTCTCAGCCACAAACCAGTGGAGGCAGAGGACGGCCTTCCCTGAGTCTGGTTCTACTAGAAGGAAGCTCTTCTGATTCATTGCCGCCAGCTGCCCCATGCATGCTCAGGGAGAGGGGATTGAATCGAACTGAAGATTTAATGTAATCCATTGGTCTCCTTATCTAGACAACTTTTTACAACTTAGCATTACATTAATGTAATTATCCTGAATTGGATTATATGGAATTGGATTGTGCCGAATTCGATTAGACCAGATCGATCCTTTCTCTGTAAAGTGCCCTGAGATCACTTTTGTTTGCGATTTTTCATGCAATATAAATTGAACTGGACCAAACTGACTAAATGTGAACGTTAAGGGTGAAAAATCTATTACAATCACAAGTGTTACAAGTGATTTTAATAACAAAAAAGTGACTTACCTTCAGCTGAGAAGCCCAGTCTCTTGAGGCATCAGGGATATGTCCTGGTCCCCCAATCGTCAACCCGTCAAACACCTGGCTGAGTTTCTCAGGTGGCACAGCAGAGGTAATGTAGTTGTAGAAACAAGCCGCCTTGGCCAACGTGGAGGAAATCTGTGGACAGGAGCGCAGCCCCTCTCTAACACACTGCTCCAGAGAGCGGGAGAAACAGTCTACTCGAGGAACCCCCAAACCCTGCTCCCATGAGTCTTCCCAGTCTCCTTCCTCTCCACCGTGGCCATTCCTGATGCCTTGCTCCGCATCGTTCCCGTTGTCCACCAGCTCAGCGTCATTTCCATTTTGCCCAGGTGACACCAGAAAACCAGGAAGACAACATGGCCTTACTGTTGTCGTTGCTGGGAAGGGGTCTGCAATGAAACGAAATGCTCTCCCTGACACGCCATGAGAGTGACATACTTCATCAAAATCTGCAAGCACGCGACTCCCAGAGCTGCCATCAGTCAGTGGGAGGCATGCCAAGAGAGCCGAGTGCATCTGCCAATCAGATGCAAGAAAATGGCAGGTAACGCCAAGGTACCTACAGAGAAAGAAAAAGAAGAAGACTCTTGAGGGTAAGACTCAAACCAAGATGCTTTTTTGGGGGGGGTTCTGGTTAATTTTACCTCCTTACCCAGAACTGGGTCCAGAAAAGCCCCTCCAGAGATCCAGGCTGAGACTGAGGGCGTGTGCTGCTGCCAAGGCTTGACGGGTAGCCAGCTGGGCCTGGTAAGCATAGGCTGGGAGGAGTTGGCTCTGGATGTACTGCTGAGGCTCCGGAGTGTAACGGGGCTCCAGTAGCTGGAGCAGCTCTCGGAAGCCTTGATATTCCACGATGGACACAGGTTGCAGATCACGCACAATCATCTTAGCTATCGCCTCAGAGATTAGAACCTATATGGCAGCAAAACACAACATGTTTTATATTTCTTCTGCCTACTGATTTCTATGCTGTGTCCTAAAAAACTATGCAACATTTGCAGGGTTTCATGGGCACTGCTACTTGAATAAGATTTGACTATAACAAGCACCTGACGTGGGTCATGTCTGTCAAACTTGGTCACCCCTCCTCCAGAGCCTCCTCCTCCTCCTTCCACAGTTCCCATTCCTCCTGCTCCACCTCCTCCTGCTCCAGTGCTGATGGGGAGAGTGTAGCGATTGTTTCCTCCATTGGTGGTGAAACTGTGCAGGGGTCCAGAGGAATAACCCTCTCGCTTCAGATCCTTCCTTTTCACAAAGTCATCATACATGGTTGGGTGCTTACGCTGAATAGGGGGAATATAAGAAGTCTGAATTTCAGTGAAAAGATAGAGAATGGATAAAGCCCCCCTAGCAGAGAAGCAACAGACTATCTTTAGCCTACTCAGATCAGCTTCATAAAGCTGCACCAGCAACATGCGCTTTAAAGCCAGCTGTTCCAGCTGCTATAAGCAAAATAAACTGAGAGTTTTCGCTGTCAATTGTCCCTGTGTTCACAGCCTCACATTTAAAAAAACATTACCTTCAGATGGGTAACGAAGTTTGACGTAACGCTCCGTTTCGCCTGGATTCTGGTGCCACAAGCCTTACAGTTGGACTCGATTTTGCCATTTTCACCTTCAAACACAATATTAAAGTAATCCAGAATGGAGACCTTCGAAACTGACGCCATCGGATCCAATCAGTTTCTCCGCTCCGGAATAAAATCAACTTGCGATCACAGGGAAAAATCCGAGTCTGAGGAATTCGTCTCACCTCGCCTCCGTTCATGGGCTCAGGCCGGTGTGTTTACATCCCCAGTCCGGTATCACTATAAGAAAATGTCACGGCGCAGACAAAAGAAGCCTTAATTTAAGGGAGTCGCGTCGGTTGCGTGTCCAAAATCGACAACAATCAGGCTGTAAGAGTTGCTGCGGATGGCTGGAAACAGAGAAACATGATAGTGAGGCCACATCCGCCCTGTCCGCGCTCCCATCCGTCGTTCCTGTCGGACGCAAGTGAAGGGAGGCAGAGCGGAGAGCTTCATGGAGGAATAGACAGTATTTTAATTGGACCAGGAAGCACACACAATAAACGGGCCTTTCGTTTCCTGTTTCGACTATTCCTGATAATGTTCGGCTGTGTCCAGGCAATCTGCTTGTGTGTAACGTTTTTAATTGTGTCCTTTTTCCTAGACAAAAAAAACAAAACAAA
The DNA here is from genome assembly GCA_036024015.1 of Craterocephalus amniculus. NCBI lineage: Eukaryota > Metazoa > Chordata > Actinopteri > Atheriniformes > Atherinidae > Craterocephalus > Craterocephalus amniculus. The sequence continues at coordinate 5,873 of JAVQJG010213315.1, forward strand.
ACAAAAAAACAAAAAGATTTACAAAAATAATTTTAAATTAAAGGTTAGATCAATCATAAATACGGTTTGGATAATATTAACTATATTAATGCTAGAAAAATAAATAATGTAATGTTTGTGTATGGGTGTGTTTATGCTTCTATGTATGTATATTTCAGTTTTGACTATAATTTTTAAGAGCGTAAAATAAATAATGACCATTACAAAGGGCAGTTTTAAAAGGCCCTTTGGCACAATCATTAAGGTTTAATTAATATTTTGTTATTTTTTTGGATGCAGTTTGTGAATTATTCTTCAACTTGTTTAAAGGTAGTATTTTTCTTCACACAAAAGAAACAATACAACACATTTATCAATCAACCTAACATCCATCCTAGCAAGTATGTAGATTCATATAGATGTGTAAAGGGATCCTAATATTACAGATGACACTGAGCATATTTTTTTGGAAATCTTCAGCATAAATTTCATAATTTCTAATCTTCCACAAATTTTCCAAGAGAAATGATGAATTCACACAATGTTTGATTAACACATTTTATTCATATAAAAAACATCAGTTCTTTTTTTTCTTTTTACAAGTGCAGAACTTGTAAGTATTCCATCATCAATGTGAATGAACCTTTTAAGTAAAGGAAATTAAAGGATCTGTGAAAAGTATTTTTGATGAGGATAACGATCAAAGTATTAACATATGAAGGAAGCTGATGCTGCTACTGGTTGTTAAAAACATGCCAGCAGTTCGAATTAACATTTGATTTATACTGTTGCAATGTACAAGTAATTTTTTCCACTCAAAGAAAATAATCAAATACAACAATCACATACACATCTACCTTAAAATAAATAATCTCTTGTAATTTCAACATCACAGTTACCATCAGTAATCTACTGACTTTCTGTGACAGGTAATGCTTCGGATTTCTCCTGTTCTGATAAAGCGGAGTCATTCAATTCACCACATTTTCCAGCAGAATTGCTGAGTCCTTCTCTTGAAGTTTGTTTGCTTCCCAAACTGTGTTTCAGCTCCTGTCTGGTGTTCAAAACTGCAATCTGAAGAGCTGCAATCTCAGCAGAAATCTCTATTACTGAAAGAGACAACAAGACCTTCACTAACGCACAAATAACTGTTAAACTATAACAAATTCCTACATAAAAAGCATTCATCTTGCAGAAATACATCCAAGTATTGTTGTTCATTGAAAAGCACTTATATAAAGCACATTTCATATAAACTAATCTACAGACAAAATGTTATTTTCTTTTTGCAAGCATTAATTGTCCTCACTTGTTTTTAAGCATATATATCTGTACTTTAAAATCCATATCCATCTACAGCTAAGTATACACACGTGCTACTTGTGTGATGGGCTTGAAAAAGCAAAACTATATAAAAAAACATGGATCAACTTTGGCCTGAATACCATACCTTGCTTGAATGATGACTGCGCTTGTTTAAGAGGTTGTGGCACCAAAATCCCAAACCATTTTAGCGGGTCTTGTTGAGGATTCTGCTCTCTTTTTCTTACTGGATTTCTTTCAGGTTCATTCTCAGAAATTGTGTCCCCACTTGTCTTTTTTTCTGTGATATCCTTTCTTGGATTATTTCTTCGTCTGACACCTGTGATGTCACATAGCATGATTAAAACATGTTACTAATTTTTGATACATGTAAAAGCTAAAAACATTTTAACATAATACAACCTTCTTCTTGAGGTCCAATATTCTCGACGCATCTTGTAGAATCTTCACAACCTTTTTGTGTTGGTTTTTCAGTCAAGAATTCCACCTTACCATCCTCCAGGGTTCTGTAACATTTATAAATAAACCCATCATATATATATATATATATACATATATAAATATATACATATATATATACACACAGTACATATACAAGACAGACAGACAGACACACACACACACACACACACACACACATACATACATACATAGGTAGATAGGTAGATAGATAGGTGTGTGTTAATGTATAAATCAGCTTTTAAGACCAGCAATTCATGTTGGGAGCATTTATTCCAAATTTCTCTCCACTTAGTTTTACTCCTCACCTAACATGAACACAAACCAGTGGCTCCATCTCACTGGCGTACTGGAGTGCAGACACTTGCTTGTTTCCCATGGAATATCGTGCCTGGGTCAGGGAGAACCACCCCTAAAAATTGATGAGTACAGAAATATAAGCAGTCAAATGATCAAACACTGAGTAGTCAGAACAACGTTGATCATGAGAGAATGGGGTCGATGGCGAGATGAGTTTTTTGGTAAGGATTAAATCTTAAGATTAATCTTATTATTAAATTATTATGAAATGGCATGAAAAAATTATATAAACTAAACATGTATAAACACACATGAAAACATATGCAGGGTTGGCAAGTTTGCTGTAGATATAACAGATGAACTACCTGCTCAATGAGAGAGTTGAGAGCGGCTCGTTTCTGCTCCAGTAACTCGAGCTGGTCCATGAAGCGGAGCAGCTTTTCGTCCAGTAACAAATGGTCCTCTGTTTCTGCTGCACCCATGTCGACTCCTTATGACCAAAGTATTTTTCAGTTCTTCCCGTGGTTAGCTGTGACCCGAAGCAGAGCGAAATAATAGTCTGTTGCTTCCGTGTAGGCTCATGTGACACATCACGTGGGAAGATCACGTTATTATTCCCACTGATTAAACCAACTTAAATTTGCACAATTTACCACGTATCTTTAGCTTTAACAGTTAATGATAAAAGAACCATTGATATGAAAAGCTGTTTGATTTGTAAACGACCAACTTCATAGTTTACATTTAGAGAACATGTATTTATCATTGTTATGGTAACACTGCCCCATGCTACGTTTATTTAACGGTCATGTTTGGTTGTAAAAATCGAGCTTTGTAGAAGCATCTAATCTAAAAATATTTACCATGCTCTGTAAGCATTCAATGATAGAAGCAAAATCAAAAGATAGTGTTCCCATACCGGGAGTCGAACCCGGGCCGCCTGGGTGAAAACCAGGAATCCTAACCGCTAGACCATATGGGACCCGTAGAACACGAAAAACCTAGTAGATCTGAACAATGAACAATGAAACACCAGTCGTTGTTTGTCTGGATTGTCTCCTGATGACCCCGACAAGAGGAAGCATGTATAGATTAAAAAGCACTGGGCCCAAAACCGAACCCTGGGGCACACCACATGTGATCTCTCAGACCCTAGAGGAGTAGGTGTCCATGCTTATCTTTGTCCTGTATAAAGAGGTGAACCACTTGTGAACCATACCAGAGAAGCCGAGCTGCTTTAAAGGACATAAAATAATAGTGTGGTCAACGGTATCAAAAGCAGCACTCAGATCCAGGAGAACCAACACTGTTGTATTCTTTAAGTCATAATTTAATTTAAGATCATTTAAAATCTTTAAAAAGGCTGTCTGTAGATTTGATAATTTATTGTTATTTTGTTTTTCCTCCTTCTCCTCTCTGCCGTCCTGCATTTCCTCTTAATTTGCTTCAGCTCCTCATTCCTCCATGGGGCTACAGTTTTAGTGTAAATGGATGTAAATGTTTGTGGGGCAAGAACGTTGAGGCAGTTAAAACAGCAGGAGGAGACTTCTCTACACCTGGAGAAAGTTTGCAGCCACTTCAGGGGTCAGATGACGCCACATTTAATCGTGGAGCGCTTGGGAGATACAAAATACGTTCGGTCGACACTCTTAGTATCTCACCCAGTAGCTCGCCGTGATCGTATAGTGGTTAGTACTCTGCGTTGTGGCCGCAGCAACCCCGGTTCGAATCCGGGTCACGGCAGGGAAGTTCCCTGACACGGCATGGGTGATTTTTTGGGATTGGCTTTTTGTAATAATGTGTGCATTTTGCGCAGTCTACCTATGATTCAAGTCATCCTCGAAAGCCAGACTATGTGATAACTGCTGCATCTTAATTTTTGTTTATTAGCTATAACTTCGCATGCAGATTGTCATTCCATCAACACGATTTACAGTGTTGTTACACTGGTTAACATATTAACACGTTGACAACTGTGTATTCTTTTCGTTAAGTGAAACCAAAATGCATTACGGAAGCACTTAATTTAAAAGCAATGCCTTAATTTGATACGCTACACTTCTAGCTGCCCAGATATTTTATTTTGCCTCATTTTAGAGAGGGAGAGTCTTTGTAGGCGGAAGACATTTGTTGATTGGTGGGTGTCAAAGCTAACGTCAGTGTTGCGAAATAAAGAGCCAATGATCTGAGCCGGCAGATCGCATGAGCACCTGACTCAATGGATCCATTATTTCTATAGGTAGACCACTCTTCTACACACCACTGTGACCACCCTTGATTTGACAGACTTCCGTGCTGGAGTTCAACTATACCAGTGTAGTTCATGTTTTCATCTCAGAGGTATTACTCTTCATTTTTTCAAATACTCTATTCAATAGAAAATACAGATAATAATCTTTAAAAAATCGTATTAATACCGTTTGAAATACGTACTGATAGCATCACTGGTAAGTGCAAAACACACCTGTAACTGTTTTTATCACACCTTACTTTGACTTTATCTGATTTATGAATTTGCTACTTCATTTCTCACAATCAGAGCAACCAGTTTTTAATTCTGTATGTATTCAGAAATGCTGATCCTTCTGTCTTGAAGCAGATGATGGATACCTCCTCAGCAAATGGAAATCTTCATCCTTATTGGCCGCAGGACCTTTTGATTCCCACCTATGTGGCTAATGACCGATCCATGTCAGAGATTCTGGCATTTCTTTTTTCTGTGTCTGGAGCATTTCTGTTTGCAACCTGGCTGATTACCGGGACCTCCGGCAGGCTGGGAACATGGAGACGCCTGGCCATATGTTGGTTTGCAGTTTGTGGTTTCATCCATGGTGTCATTGAGGGCTGGTTTTCACTTTATTATGATATCTTACCTGGAGACCAGAGCTTCCTGTCTCAGCTGTGTGAGTACCGGCACAGACAACTTATTTGGACAACAGCAGCATCTGTGATGTTATAGTCTTAAAGGAAATTTTTGGTCTATGTGGTTTGTGTCTTTCAGGGAAAGAGTACTCAAAAGGAGACAGTCGATATGTAATGTGAGTACATTTTGCATGCAGAATAATTAAATCAATTTAAAGAGAACAACACCTGGTTAAAATTGTGACCATTTTTGTTTTTATTTTTTTAGAGCTGATAACTTTACCGTTTGCATGGAGACCATAACTGCTTGGTTTTGGGGCCCTTTCAGCTTTTGGGCTGTATATTCCTTTTTAACCAATAAACCCTATCGATTTGTTCTGCAGCTCATCATTTCATTAGGTAAGAAGCTGCAAGTAATAAAAATTTGTCTGTGCAATCAGTTGTTGTCTGTTAAACTCAGATGTCTCATTCCATTATGTCTCATTATCTCATTCCAGGTCAGCTGTATGGCTGTGTCCTTTACTTTTTCACAGAGCACAAAGACGGCTATGCTCACAGTGAGTTGGGACATCCAGTCTACTTCTGGTTCTACTTTGTGTTCATGAACATGCTGTGGATCGTGATACCACTGGTGTTAATTGTGGATGCCTGGAGGCACCTTTCAGCAGCCCAAACACACAGCGACAACACAATGACTCAGAAGAGAAAGACAAAGTGACCATCGACAGGCAGAGAGGCTCAAGGAAGCAGATTCAAGGGCACGAGACAAATGTTTAAAAATATGTGTCAAAACAAAGGCATCAGACTGTGATGCCTTCATGTTTAATTGTGTCATCTGTAAATTTGAATATGAGATTATACGTGTATATGTGTTTTACAATAATAAAATGAAGAAATCACACATTTTGTCATGCTATTTTTTTATTTTGTTGACATACTTCATAGCTAAATAATGACAGACATCAGACATTTTATGGACCTACATGAAAGTAAATACACTAGCTACATCTGCAGGGGAGGGGAAATAGCTGTCAAATTATCTGAATGGGCGCACAGGTATACATTCTGCTTGCTACAATGCTGGACAGAAAAAAAACTAAGTGGACCTAACAGAAAATATACAACAAATGCATCACTAATATGTACCGTCCACCGTTCCCGTCGGCAGGACATAAACTGGTCCACAGTGTGGATGCACGTGGGGGTTTCAATATGGAACCTCGGAGTGAAATTCGCCGCGCCGAAATAGCTCAGTTGGGAGAGCGTTAGACTGAAGATCTAAAGGTCCCTGGTTCGATCCCGGGTTTCGGCATTTTGATGAAACTCACCAGCTCTCGCTGAGCTACAAAGTGACATCTTGTGGATACCATGGGAACTGAGGCGTTCAAATGTACTTCACATATTCTCACGTCGTATCGTGACCTCATTCATGTCACTTCGTTTTTTTCAGTAAACACAATATTATAGTAGAGTGAAAAATTCAGGCACCTACAAATCTGAGAGTAGGTAAATAGGTAATTAGCACATATAGCACATATGACGAGTAAATGTCAGGAAGTGCTGCAAATAATAAAATATAGTCACACAAAGAATTAAACAAAAGCAGTTTTAAAAACAGAAAACAAAGAAAATAAAATGCAAAACAGGAGGCAGTGTTGTGAATGCGTTTAATGGTGGATCATTAGAAAGAATCCCATTCATTTTGTGTTATTGATTCAGCTGAACATTTTGCTTAGTCTCAGTCCTAGCTGTGCATTTCTCTCTTTTTCTATAGCAGTTATATCTTTAAGTGCTTTTACAGCCGCAGATAGTTCTGGTTGTAAATCTAGCAGCGTCTTGAATGCCTTTTTGGCTTCTTCTAGCTCATTCAGCATCTGACATGCCTGGCCAAGCCGGTACCAGGCTTTCGCGGCACCGGCTTCCAGCTGAGTGGCTTTAGTAGCATTGGTCTTAGCTCGCTCTGGCTGCTTCAATTTGAGCTGGCATAGAGACAAGTTTGAGTGAAGCTCTGCTTTAATGACTCTAAATTCATCAGCTGAAGGAAGTGGTTGTGTTTCATCAGTAGTGTTTGTGTCTCTCTGCTCCTGCACACCATGCTCTTGTCCCTTTATCTGAGGTTCATTAATGAGCCTGTAAAGAGGGATGAGGAGCTTGAGGGCTCGCCTGTAGCTGTCTGTAGCTCCCCAAACGTCCCCACTACGAAATCTAACGCCTCCCCTCTCTTTGTGTGACTTCACCCACTCCCATTTTTCACTGACGGGCATCTCCCAGGATTCTTTTCCTGGTGTGAAAGCTTGGAGTTCAACAGTGGCACATAAAGGAAGGTTTCCACCTGAATGTAGGGAATCTGAGACATCCGGGCCATCTCCATATGGAGTAAGTAGTATCTAAGAAGCAAAACAAATGAATTAAACTTGTAATACACGTAAATGTATCATTAGGTTGACTGTGTCAGAAAGGATCCACTCTAAAGCCCCGATTTATTCAAGTTTTGCCATGTTAAAACATGTCTTCTGTTGGTGCCCCCCCTTTCTGAGGTTTTATTCTGAGCATTTTATTCTTGCTCTCCCTCTACACTCTCCTTTAAAAAACAAAAAAATCATTTAAATAAGGCTGTTAGCAACAGTTATCGACTGTGCAATTAATCTTAGTTGATCACCTGTAAATCCTGAAACACAACAGATGCAATTTATTTGCACGGCATGCAAAATTTGCACTCTCTCGAGAAACTTAGTCAATCAAGGCCTTAGAGTCCACCTAAGTCTCTCAGTTTTTCAAACATTTGCCTTTAGTTTAATAAAAAACAAAAAAAGTAAACAAACAGCATAATATACAAAAAGCTGACAAAAGTTATTTTAGAATTCAATGACATCTATATCAGTTCTTACCTCGCATGTCTCTCCAGCTCTCATCCCTTCCAAACATGTCTCTATGATATCGCACTGACCCTCCCCAAGCCTTAGCGTTGTCCAGTCCCCCAATGGGAGCTGCAGCACAGAGTCCTGCTGCCTGAGAAAAGGCATGGCCACTAATTCTGTCACATCAGGGAATGACAGCTTCTCATCTTTTTTTTCAGTCACATCCGTATTAACTTTGAGCTTCACTCGGACCCGGCATAGTGAACCCAACCTCGGACAGTGATCAGATGAATATTCTATAGGAAAACACAAGACATTATGTGAGCTAGAATAAGAAATACAAATGCATTAAATGATTTTTTTTCTTGAATACTGGTGAAAAAATGACCATGTATATTTAGAAAATTATGTTAAAAAGCATCATACCTTTTCCTGAATTAGATATAGTATGTTGACTCCACTCTTGACTTTGTTTCCGCTGGACCTTCCAGAGGCCTCTGGGGCACACCGACACCCATGAGGTGACATTATTGTCATTACGCTCAACTTTACTGTGAAGCGTTTCTACAAGTTTAACCGGTTCCATCACTGGTTTCATGGAAAAAAAACAAAAACATTCAAACGATCATTACATTTCTAATCAAATATGCATGCTTCAGCAAGACAAAGCTAAACCACATGATGCATCTATCGCAACAGCATGGGTTTGCAAGTGCTGAACTGGCCTGGCTCCAGTCCAAACCTTTCACAAACACAAAATATTTGCATGTCATGAAAACCAAATCCATAAATGTTGAGCAGCTATAATATTGCACCAAGCCAGAACCAGTAACACCCCTGTCCTGAAACTGCAGTGACCCTCACTTCCCAGATGCAATATGAGCACCATCCTGTTCACACTTTAAGTTTTTGGTTGTTGTATGACGATATCTAACAGGTGTTAATCTCTACCTAAACCAATAATTCTAATATGTGTAGAAAGCTTTAAAGTCTATTGGTAATCTTTTTTCAGTTTTATATAAACAGTTCACATGCTATGAAGTTCACATACTGTATGGTCGCAACTACTTGAAAGGAATTTAGATTTAGTGTTGTCTTTTTTGTTTGTTTGTTTGTTTTGTTTTTTAGCGCTAAAAATTCAAGGATGTTTTGTTGTTCATCTTCAATCTTTTACATCTTCTCCATGTTGTTTTATCTATGAAATTAGAGTTAAATAAAACTCGTTCACTAAGATAGATAAATGCCTCTCTTTAGGACTTTAGATAACAAAAACCCCGTAAACGTTGAGTCTTTTGTGCAAAAATTAAAGTCCGTCCAGTTCAGTAGGCTGTTTTCCCCGACCTGCACGGCATATTTGCTGATATAAAATTAGGAAAACTGTGACTGTGGTAAGATGGTTTGTGCTTATCACAGATGCACTATTTTGTAACTGTGCATCGACGCATAAGGCCGATATTCGCATGGTATGCGTGTTTGAAAGCATCACACATCACTCTACCAAAATCAGTGTGCTTTTCGTTAGACAGTATTCAACATGCGGGTAAACGTCAACCTTACCATGAACACGAGTAGCAGCGATCCCATCTATAACGAAGTAATAGACCGAAAGCCGGGCACCAAAACAAGTGAAGTGTTTTCTCTCTCTTTTTTTTAACACTTCTTCTTCTTCTTCTTTTTGTTCTTCTTCTTCTTCTTGGTTTTGAAGGCTGCCTGCCAATTACGCCGAAGAAGGATCATTACCGCCACCTCCTGGAACGGAGTTTCGTACAATTAACATAAATTGCAAAGCAGTAATTTCCTTTACTTGGTTTTCTGTTGAATTTCATGCAAAAAGTTCAAACCTATTCCACCTAACATCTTATTTAATATTAAATTCTGAAAAACATAGACTCAAAACCAAATTTCATCTGTGTGTGTTCTGTCTTTCATGTCTACCTCCCATGTAGGCTGTTGGATCCGTCTAATAGTTTGGGTATCTATTCCTACGAGTGATTTACATCCGCCAGAGCAACATTGCAGTATCTGGGCAACCGAAAAAGCAGGGGAAAACAGTAATTGGTCTAATATAAGGTTCTTGATAAGTTGAGACAGTAAATACTAAATACACCTCAAAATATCAGGAACCATGGTTTTATTTATCATTACTCGGAATAAAGCAGTGGGTCTCCTGGAAAACTTCAGTTGTTTCCTGGACTCCATAGAGCCAGGTGATGACAAATTATATAATGTCGTTATCACTTCATTCAGTTATTTAGGGACATTGCAGTTTTGAATAACCAGTGAATGTCTTAAAGGGATGCTCCGCCCACAGAATGATGTGCCTTCATTTGTTTACTCACCCTCATGCTGATTGACACGTTGGAACACTTTCTTGATATTCATCATGTAGCCGGAGATATCGGGAGGTTTACGATTTGGCTTTTTTTTTTTTTGATAAAATCTAACTTATCTCAATAAAAAACACATTTCTAACTGTTGTTTAGTATACATATACTGGTTCCT
>JAVQJG010213319.1:0-39526 GCA_036024015.1 Craterocephalus amniculus
TCTGTGTAACTTCCTCATATCGCCGCTTACAGTTTCAAATAGCAGCACCATTCAAATGTCTTTAGCGTCATGTGCGCTCTGTTGTTGTGTGGGAGGGGGGTGGGGCTTGGTGGGGGAGCGTGCCTCAGTTTGTGATTGGTTTGGAGGACGTTACGACTTAGTATCAAGCCACATGATAGGCTGTAATGAAAAAAGAACAGTGTGTTTTCGGGTGTTTTCTCTATCGAACTTTATATCGACCCTCTTTTTTTTCCTATCGCATGCTCGTCTATTTTCGATATATATAGTTATCGAATTATCGCCCAGCCGTAAACATACCTCATCCAGCTTTATGTGAAATGTTTATTTCTAAACACAAGTTGAAATGAAATAATACAAAGAATCTGACAGTAGCACTACAATTAATTTATAAGGTACTTATATTTGGAAGAAGGTAATATCTATATTTAGGAGAAAGTATCTTAGGTTGCCAGTTTTCTTTATAAAAATATAAAAGATCTGAATCATCCAAAGTGAGTAAAAGAATTTGCACATTACTGAGAAGCAAAAGGGAAATTCAGATTTTTATGGTAGTTTATGATGATATCCACCAGCTAGCCATCAATTAATGAATGTATGATTATTATTTTCCCCAGGTTTTTGCTGCAGTTAACATGCCAGTCTACACTGCTGGAAGGCCCCGTCAGCTTCAGCGTCGTAGAAACAAATGCATTCAAGCACCTGAACCACTTGAGTTTACGGCTGGTCCAAGGCTCAGACAAAGAGGTTAAAGACTATCTGGCTACGTGTCTTTCTGCTCTGAAGGTTTGTTCATTCCACAGTTATCCTATGACATCAGTTTATGTGACTATAAACTGATGTCAGGAATGGTTGAGGTGTTGTCTTTTTAATTTTCTGTATCATTACTTTCAAATCAGATCTGAGATTTTGTTAACAGTGTTTATATGAACTTAAGCAAATGTCACCTTTTTGTGTTGTATTACACTTCATGAGTTTGCTTATATAGCAGTAAAAGAAAACTGACCTGTTGGGAGTAGGATGGATGTAAAACCTTTGTCTTATACTTCTGTTAATGACATTATAAATATATTTGCAAAACTCTGAGATAGAATATTTGCTCAGATTGACTGTGTGACCTGGTTGTCTCAGACAGAAAAGCAGGCTGTTGACATGAAGCTGAGGAAGATTGAAGATGATCTGAGCCGACAGCTGAGTTATGCTCAACAGGTTTGCTTTTTCTTCTGCATACCTCTGGTATACCATTAAGTTTTTTTCACATTTCTTTTTTCCCATCATTCAGAGGCAGCTCTCACTTCTCAGTTCTCATTTGAGCTTTTTTTTTTCATCTGAAGTTGCAATCCAACAAAAACACAATCACTTGTGACCAAACACTATTCAGTCCTTCTTCATTTAGACATTATTAATTGAAATAGAAGATCACCAACTCCAGATCTCTTGAATCATTGCCCTACAGGTTTGCAAGGTTTCCCTGCTGCAATACAGCTAATGTGTTGTTAAGTGCCTGGTGCAGAACTGGACAGCAGGTTCTTGGAGAGCCATTTCATCTGAACCAGGTGTGTTGTAGTAGGGAAACATAAAAAAAACCTGCAGGACACAGACCTCAGAGGATTGAGTTGGTGATCCATGTATATAAATGATGCACAGCAGTTACTATGAAGTTGTTCAGCTTAAGGCTCAAACTTGGCACTTTTGTACATGTCTGTTTTAGATGTAATGGATTGAAACCCAGATCCATTAGACTGACCTCAGCCTAGGAACAGAGAGTATCCCTTTAACTTGATAAGACTCGAGACGGGTTAACACAAGTAATTCTACAGGTTCCATGAATTCTAGCAGTTTCTATGGGTCTTAATGAAATGTCTGTTACATGCTCTGGTCAAAACACCACATATGCAACAGAAAAGCCAGGACACTGGTGAAATACTGTAGGCTAATATTTACTTGCTCTCAGTCTAACTTTTCACTAGATTTGTGGCATGCCCTCTAAATCTCTCAAACAAGGAACTTTTTTTGTTGTTTTTGTCATTTTCTAACAGACTCTGTCAGAGAAGACTAAAGAGTTGGACAAACTGCGTTCAGAGTGGACGAATCAGAGCAGTTCTCTGTCCAGCCGGCATTGTCAGGAGTTACAGCTGGAGAGGGAGAAAGTTTTAGAGGTGAGAGTTTCTTCTGCCTGTGGCTGTTCTGTTTAAATGATTTCATTGGTTTGGCCTTTATTTTTTTTCCAGCACCACCTGCCAGGTGTTCATTTTTTTTAGCTTTCAGAATCCCCTTTGTCCTGGTACTCAGTAAATGGTTATTTTGTATTAATATAAGTATTAATAATAAATTTAAAGTGCACATCTACCTTTAGTGTTTGAACTGAACAACTAACCCGTTTGATTTTGAGTTTATCCTCATATTCTTTACATAATAGAAACTTATGAAACAGCTAAGATATGTTTAGACCATCAGGATATGGATCGATCCATAAATAATGCTGCATGTGGTTGGAAAGACTGTTTCTGTGTTCAGTTACAAAACAGGTTTCAGCATGAGACCGAGCAGCTACGGCAGGAGCTGGTGAGCACTCACCAGAAGAGCAGCCAGCAGCTGCAGGGCAGAGTCACAGAGCTGGAGAGCTCCTGCAGGGAGCTGACAGAGAAGAAATACAAGAATGAGTCTGTCATCCGAGACCTGAAGATTAAACTAGCGGGTTCAGAGGAGGTGGGTGAATCTATTACGGTCCATTTGAACTGTTTAGATGGGGGGGTCTGCAACCTTTACAATTCAAAGAGCCAGTTTTGCCCTCTGCCTTACTACATATATCTAGTTTAGAGCTGCAAATGTTACACAACTCTTTGCATAAACAGAACCTACAAATTATTATAGCTACGATAGGGAATTTGTCATTTTTAAAAAAGAATTTTACTTTTCTACTTTTAGGTTTTAAAATGGAGAAAAAGAAAAACTTTGCAAAAAGATTTTTCTATATGGGATGCAGACATTTGTCTTCTTTTTCATGTGAACATTACTGTGTAAACACTTACCCCCAATACAGACTCTGAAGAGCTTCTGTATTGTAACAATATAACTGGATTATTGTGACGGTCAGAATCATGAGATGGTTTGACTTAATCTGCTGTTGTGTTCTGCTGCGACCCTTTATGTCCAGGAATGTCAGCGTTTGAAGCAGCAGGTTCTCAGTTTGCGGAGGGAGAACAGCACACTGGACACAGAGGTCCATGAAAAGGAGCGTTTGGTGAGCCAGCTGCAGATGAAAGCAGCTGTTCTGGAGCAAGAAAGCAAAGATAAGGATCTGCTGATGCGCCGTACTAAAGAGGTGCTGGAAGCCACTCAGCAGCAGAAGGTAGGAGCTGTCCGTCATGCATGATGTAGGCACACCTATGGCATCTGAAACGCATTCTCTAGTGTTTTACACTGGCCTTCTCCTAAATCTAAAACGGCATCACATATGTTGTCTCTGATGATTTTCTGTGTAGTTTTACATATTAAGTCCTTTTTTCCCCCTTTAGGAATCAGTGGAGGAGAATGCAGAAAGTAAAGAAGTTCAGTTAAGAAAACTTGAAGCAACAGTGAAATCTCTGTCAGAGGAGTTGATAAAGGTTTGTGAGGCTGCTTGCAGGCTGTATTTTTGCCACACCTCATCCTACAACGTACACAGAATGTACAAACTAAGATTACAGTGTAAATCTGAACTCTAAACTTTCACTTTCGGTCACGTTTGAAGACTGAAGAAACAGCAGAAATACCTGCTTCTGGTTTTTGAAAAAGTGAGAAATTAACATAAAAGAACTAAATCGAAGAGTCTGCACAAAATCCTACAGACTTTTTATTTATTTACATTTAGCTGTGTCAGCATCTCTGAAAGTACTTGATGAGTTAATTGAAACCTCCAGATCTCAGAAGCCTCTGACACATCAGCCTTTTCACACCTGAACTGGTCTGTCATTGCACACTGAGTACAGAAGCAGATTAGAGGTAGAAACTAATCCTCTGTGACAAACCATTTACATTTTTTTTAATGAAACTAATTTCATTTATTTGATTTTATTATACCTTCTTTATTTCTTTTTAGATTACTTATTCATTATTTAGTAGTTTACTTGATATTTAAATGTGCTTCGTTTTATTCCTGCCTTTTTTCTTTTTATTTTTTCTTCTATTTGTTTAGTTTTTATGTAAATGTTAATAAATTTATGACTTAAAGAGTTTATGAGGACAGCCTTTTTCCTTTCTTTTTTTTTTCTTCCCCCAACTAAAAGGCAAACCAATCCTAGTAAAAGGCATATTGACCCGTTTAATTGATGATTTCCCGTAGGAAACCTGTCCATTATAAAAATTAAGGCCCAGTTCAAGCCAATATAGAGCCTTCATAGTGAACATTTTAGTTTATATTGTTATCGAGTAGCCCTATCAGAGTAGCCCTATTAAACTAGAAGCTGAGTTCCCCTATGAGAGCTTGCACATGAAACATTGTACCTTCATTCCTGGCTCAGAAATGTTGGTGGCGAGTCACTAACCAACCTGCTGCCCTTGTATTTTCACACGACAGAGGCCCATCAGTCATGAATTGAAATCTCACAATCACCTTGTTGCAACTCAGAGATTAAACAAAGAATTATTTTAGTCTAATATATAGAAAATGATTCTTGTAATCTATTTGTAGGACTTGAGGGAATATGTGGTTTAAAGTCATTCATGCACAAATATAGAAATTTAAAGTGCTATTAAAAAGTACTTTACAATCAACAACATAACTGTGGAATAACTGCAGCCTGTTGTTTAATAGAAATAGGAGTTGCTGTTATTTACATGCATGTCCCATCTGAGAGAACAAGAAAGGAAAAACTATGAAGGAAAGCTGTTTATATTCAGAAAATAAAACTGAAATTAAAATGGAACATTTAATTCATTATTGAACACGTTCCTGTCTTACTTCCTTTTTACCCAGGCTAACGGTATCATCAAGAAGCTTCAGGGGGAGGTTCGGGGCCTTGTTGGAAAAATAAAAGTCAAAAACACTGTAACTGTGTCCCAGGAGAAGGTTCTGCAGGACACTTCAGACAAACTTCAGAGCGTTGAAAAGGATCTACAGAGTGCTCAGCAGCACCTCAGTGCCAAGGATGAGCAGGTATGGTTTCAGAGAAGGAAAAAACCCACACACTGCTTGCATTAGTAATGGTTTTAGGCTGGATTCTCCATTTCCGTGAGTGTTAAAGATAGAATGATGCCAGAAGAGCTTTCCTAGATGTTGCTTTATTAACAGATGTAAATTTATACCCAAACCTGAGTTGTGAAACCCACATTAGAAATAAAACTCAAAGAAGTCACATTTTCATGTGCAGAGTCTGACCTGTTCTCTATCGAGCCAGTGCAGAGACTGGGGTGTAATTTGCTTGCGTGATTGATCATTTTAAGAGTGTACACTAATAACATCAGTGATTTGAGAGTAGAAAGCAGCAGAACAGGTGATATGAACAAATCAGATAGCAGTGACCAGGAAACCTCTGGGCTCAACACAGTGTCTTAGGTTCTTTAATGAGTTGCTAAACAAGCATTTGCCTTTAGAAAAGTGCACTGTTATTGAAAGTTAATAGTTTATTATCTATTATTTAGATTATTGACCCTGAAAAAAACTAATGTGATCATGTTTTTTTGTAGATTTCAAAACTGAAGGAACAGCTTGAGATGACGATGCAGAAGCTAAATGAAAGCAGAGAGGTGCTCAAAACAAATGAAAACGGTGAGAAAGTCGGTACAATATGTTTTTTTACTTTGAATGAGACTAAAAGGTTCTTAAAAAAAGACAACAGATTCCAGTGCTTATAGATCCAGATTATATATTATAGATCTCCATTCTATGTCCTTCAACTCTAAGGATTCATTTTGGTCCATTTTCAAATGTTTAAAAGTTTAATAAACATCCTTTGTGTTGATAATGTTTAGAAACACGTTCATGTAACTAACATGGCTCTACAATGTGTTTTATTAATGTTTTAACTTAGATACTGTGCAATGTCCATTACTGATGGTTTAAGACCGGGTCTCAGTCTGAAGACAATGGATCATGTACAGCAGCTGATGTGAATGAATGTCTGTCTGGGGAAAAGATCAATTAGACTGACTTACAGTAACTGTGTTAATAGTATATAGTATAGTAAATAGTATGCAATTACAGTAATGTGATTCATGAGTCGGAGGATCAGTATTAACAACTCTCATCTTCGGTTGTATTTCTGCTACAGTTATAAGTTGGCTGAACAAGCAGCTAAATGAAAACCAGCTGTCCACAAAGATGCAGATTCCTGATCCGCTGGACAAACCTTCAGTTCCCTCCACAGCATCAGGACTGAGGGTACCGACTGCTTCTGTTCTTTCAGCTTCTTATCACAGTTTTCAACATTAATTTTTATAGCTACGGCTCCACTTTCAACACCGCTTGAAGACGTCTTTGCTTTTGTAGGCACAGTTTTATCCTCAGACTGGAAGGACGACTGCATCCTCTGTGACATTCAGTCCTGCAGAGCCACCAGCCGTCACACAGCCGTGAGTTACCATGTTTACTGTTTCTCCACATATGAGGTTTTGTTAACTGTTCCCAGCGTTCGCTTTGCAAAGGTTTATAAGTTTTGGATCTCTATGGCTATGACTATTTAAACAAAATAGATTTTCTAATAACGTCAGTATTGACTATTACTGTAATATAATCAGATTTAATGAAATTTAAAATACATATTTTTTTCCAAAGATTAGGTAGAGATTCTTTTATTAATTAAGACAAACGGGATGCTTCAGCCATTTCGACATGAAATTCTGCTTCATTCTGTTAATTATTGTTCCAAAATATCTGTTCCTCAGTCTGCGGTCGGCTCAGGTCCAAGTAAAGATTCTTCTCTTCAAGCAATGTGAACTGCATTTGTGTGAAATCAGTGTTTGTGCTTTTTCTTCTTCTTGTCAATAGAAACTCTGCAGGGCTCGATCCTAAGTACTTTGGCAGGAAGGATGTTAGCATCCCGCTGTACACTCTGTCGTCCAGTCTGCCTCACAGAGGTAAAACTGCTCATCATTTCAGCCCTGCATGAATCCATGAGTCCTCCCATCATGGGGACCATTTTTTACTGATGGACTGGTGTCAGAACCAATACTGCCTCTCAAAGCCTATCGATCCCTTTAGTGCATTTGGAATTAAGAATAATGATTTTGCTGTGCACATTGTTTGATCAGTTCTTTTGTTTTCCTCCCCAGAGTTACCTCAGCGTACAAAGCCCTCCATAGCCTCGGCTTACTTTTCCGCATGAAAGTGAAGCTGCTGCTTCCAATGATCCACGACAGGATGTTTTAATTCCCACAAGAGGAGGAAATGAACTTTCACCACTTGTCGTGCTCTTATCTCTTGTATAAATGTTTCACACACTATATGTTTTTAACATGTTGATGATTCAAGTGATTTATATTAAAGATTTTTTAAATATAAATCATATATAAATCTGTACTTTTTCCACCTTTTGAATTACATGTCCTTAACCTACCTCAGTAAAAAAATACACTCTGAATGTGTGCAATAACGTTCACATGGACAGGAATCTGTTAGTTTATGAAGTCTGATTGACAGCCATCACCTCCACCGGATCCAACTTCTATATGAGGATCAAATGACAACTGATCTGTTCACCTATTAATACAAGACAGAGCTGTAAGTCAGAAGGTAAAGCAACAAAACCAACCACGCTTAGGAAACGCCTTGTGTTTGAAGATGATATTCATTGTGTTCATCCCACAACTCAGAAGTCTGTTTACTGTCTGCATGACTGATGGACACAAGCATGGATTTACAGATCGCTTTCTGGATCCAGCTGAGCTCTGAAGCTTCACGTCATGATGCTCCCAAAACATATTCCAGCCTTTCTCAACTGAAACCCTAATGCAAACTCATATAGTGCAACAAATACACTTTAAAAGTTTATTTTTAAAAAAGCTAGTAGGAAGTAAAGTACAGATTTTCATAGCAGGATCGCTGCAGAGAGAACGGACAGTTGAGTTTTCTTCTCTCCCAACATAAGAAATAAACCCACCAGGAGGTTGGAAATATTAAAGCATACCTGAGGATGAGATGATGACTGATATTGTTGGTCACTGAGACACTTCTTGACATATAGTGGTGGAAAAAAGTTTGGACACCCCATGCATTTGGTGAAAAATCTAATCCAATCCGGTCCATTTTCACTTAGAACATTTAAAACAAGAACATTGTACCAAAGCACTTTACAATCTAAGCAAAAGATTGAATAGAATGCATACAAAAGAATTAAAAAAACAATAAAACAAATATGTTCAGAATAGTGAATTAATCACTTTTAGATCCTTAAATGCAGTTTCTCTTTTACAGCAGTAGCAAAATACACAACAAAACCTGAAAAAAGCCATTAACATTTTTCATTTGAAAATATTTGTGATTCTGTACATTTTTAAGGGTGTCTGGAAACTTTTTTCCACCACTGTATATCAATCCTCCATCTGGTTCTTCCATTCTTCCTCCTTAGCTACAGCTTTTTCTAAATGTTTATTAGATCTGTAAGACTGAGGCTAAAAGCCGCTGCTTATGCAGATTCAAAGCCACATTTACAAGAACTGTATAAACTCAGGACATGGTTTATATGTGTGTATTTCAGGAAATACAATCTGTAACCATTATAGGACTAGATTTGCTCCAGTTACATGACGGTGTGTGAATATGACCTGAACGTGTAAAAGTGCATTGATTGGACAGATCAGTGTGTGCATGTGTGAGTTTTTGGACTTGTCACAGTTCTACAATTCATGCTGTGTTTAAGTGCTGGTGGAAATTTGGATCCTCTGGATTTTAATTGAATCAAAAGTGTTATTTCTCTCTCAGGGGGAAGGATGTTTTATGACTGAACAGCTATCAGATGGATGGATGAATCCATCGCCCCTCCTCTTCCTCCTCTCTCACACACACAAACACACATGAGGACAATTGGGTAGATCTTATCACGCATCAATCATCTTCCTCAGTTCTTTATTCACACTTCTCTTACTGAGCAGTTATCAGAGGAAATATCAGATTCATTTGGTGTGAAACTTCTCATGATAACCAGTTTATCTTGTAACACAGGAATCCGCTCCATGCGCTGCATACCTCCAGGCTCACTCTGTTCCACACGACTCTGCTTTCATCAGGACAAGAAAGCTTCATCCAGTCTCAAACCTGTGGAGCCGACTGAAGCTGACAGCTTGGGGAAAACCTTTGAGGTGAGCTCGCTTTGTGCCACAGTACCCTGTTTCATTGTCGATGTCTGGAAGTGCAACATTAAAGTATGATCATTTTGGCTGGAGCATAAGACTTTTTTCTGTGATGATTAGCATGATTTAAAATCCATTGCTGCCAAACTATTCTGACTGCTAATGGTTATAAACAAAAGTCCCCGCATGTCTGCAAATTACAGGATTCCCTCTTAAAGAGCCAAATGAGCTGGAAGTTCTACGAATGGATGCATGTTAGTTCTCACATAGTGCATGATCTTGGATTAAAAGCATTTCTGATGTCACGGTCATGCACAGGACGGTTAAACTGCTCAGCAGAAAGATGAGCCCGGTTCCCTCAGTCTTTGAGTACCAGTCCACCCAGTGACTCACACTGTGAAAGTCTGTTTTAGATGTGGGACAGACTGGGAGCTCCGGCTCCCACAGGAACCTCTCTGGTCAGATCAAACATGTTTGACCAGCATGAGTTTGTAGAAAGGGAATTCCTCAGGATGGATCAGTACCTCCATCACTTACTGGCTGCTTGCAGCAGCGGCATCCTAAATTTCTCCAGACGAGACGGAAAGTGCCGGAAACATCACGCCGTCTTTCAGCAGTGGATCTCATAAGCAATCTGAGACTCCATGAACAGGCCTGTGTGGTTCAGAAACATCCCTTCAGCCTCCGACGGGATCACTGGCTCCGCTTCCCCTCCTTCCCCTGCCATTCTCCTCATGGTCCGTATGTCGCCGTCCTGCTGCTGCTGCTGCTGCTTGTTGGGAATGAGAGTGGGACTCGTGGTCTGCCCCAGCCCCACAGAGAGGGTGTGGCTGGAGGTGTCAGATGCTGCTGGGCCGCCCAGGCTGGTGGTGGAGATGGCTGTTTGTGGAGCAGGAGGAAGCACAGGCTTGGCTCTGTTTAGGACGTACATTTCATGGCCGCGTTCGTCACGATACTCTTCCAGCTGGGCAAAGGTGGTGGGACCATCGGAGTAGTCGTTCACGTACAGAATACTCTCTTCCTGCGGGGAAACATTTATACTGATCACCTTCAAAGTACAGAAATATACAGGGAGAAACTTTTACAGCTGCTGTGTTGGAAACATTTTTTAATGAAATCGGTGTGCTTGATGTTTATTTGTTTTATTACCGTGTTCATGTTGTCTTTCTGAATGTGGATTATTCCTGTGTTGAGTCCTAGAAGTGATCTGTCACATCTGGTGCGCGTACAGTTGCTCACAAGACAAATGCTCACAGACCATTGCTCACAACACTAACAGAAAAAGAGACAAATGCTCACACATAGTTTTACAATCTTTATTTTTTTTTTTTAAATCAACTGAGGCTTCTTTTGCATGTCATTTCAACAAATCACAGAGGCCTCAGCATGTGAAAGAAATCACAATACTACCAAACATTCTATACAGAAAACAAAAAGCAGACATGACAGCATTATTTTTTATAAATATATAGAGTATCCATGGCTGCTCTTATACCTCAGTAGATGTTTTTATTCTGAGAAACTCATCTATAAAGGTACCAAAGCTCTGTGATTATGTAATGGCAATGCTCAAACAATTGGTGTGACGTGGGATAAATTAAGAGTGAAATGGGGTGTAAGAAGTAAGAAAAAAGACTATAAAAGCAGCATCTATTAAAAGGGTTGAAGCCTTTTTAGCTTTATTTCACCAGTGTGTGAAGTAAAGTGTGACTGTACTACAAAGGGAATCCATTTTATTCTACCACTACATTGGGTTATGAATTTATTTGTACAAATGTTCATGATTAAATCTCTATGTGAACATATTTTATGTCTGTGTATCTGCATACCTTTTTTCTGTGTAAGCATAAAAAATAAAATCATTTGTGAGCATTCGTCTCTTTTTCTTTTTGTGTTCGTTTAGTGAGCATTGTCTCATGAGCCATTGTCATGGAATGGCCACATCATTAAGATGTATCTGGCCCTCTGAATAAATGGTGATTCCACACCAATAACACTGAAGCTATCTACAGATTTCCTATGATAACCATCATTTCCATTTTCTTGTTGTGATGGAAACGGAACATTTCGTGTGTTTATCTCCCACTGAGAAGTCTCTGTTTCATATCAGGTTGGGAATTTTTGTTGTGCATTAAAAAATGTAGTTTTGTTGTTGGAAATGTGCACCTTCTCGGCCCCATCGGCCTCCTTGTCTCGCTGGTGATGTCGGCTGTAGATCATGGCGACCAGCAGCAGAGCGGTCAGAGCCAGCAGGGAGATGCCCACAGCGATGGCGGTCTGCGTGGCTGCTCCCAGAGCGCTGAAGGCCATGCTGCCCATAGCGTACAGCGGCTCCCGGCTCACATCCGAACCCAGAGCGGGGCCGTGACTTCTCAGCCGGGGCCAGGCGGGGGCGTATGGGGAGGACACCTGGGACCACGAGGACCAGATGGAGGAGGATGAGGAAGAGTTGATGGCGAGCTGAAAGGTTACTCTGGCCACGCCTCCTGCGTTCCAGGCCTCGCATTCATAGAAACCTGCGTGCGCCACCGTTACGTTACTGAGGAACAGCATGCCGCTGCCCGTGTCGGGGTCGAAGCGCTCGCCAGCCGGCTTCTGCAGGCTGACCCTGCCTTGCTCTGAGGGCTCCTCCGGTCCTCCCGCTGTACCTCCTCCAGTACCAAACTCCTGAACCAGGCCTCTGGGAGAGTGCACCAGTTTACCTGGAGATGCCTTCCTCCAGGTCACCTGCAGAGGATTCAGTGTTTTAACCTGAGCGCTGTTCAGTTTAGACTGACATTATGTACAGGTGCTACCCGGAAAATCAAAATATGCGGGAAAAGTTGTTTTATTCAGGCAATTCACCATAAAAGGTAAAACCAATGCACTTTATGTACTAAGTACAGATGCAAGATTCTACTTTCAGAGGCCTGACATTTTTTCATTTAAAATTCATTTATTTCAAGAAATTAGCAAATTTTCTGAGTTTTTTAATTTGAGGTTTTCTGAAGCTGCAAATCCTAAAAAAGGAAATATATTGATTTGCATACTGTTTTTCTGATATATGTACATTTAATCTTTGAATTTAAGTTACATATACTGGTTGAAAAATAGTACTACTACTACTCTGAAAATTAGAATCCTGAAGAAGTGCTGCAATTCTGTAACTTAACTACACACATGAAATGCTAGCACTTAACCAGGATATTCTAATTTTCCAACTAGTATCTGTAACTTAACTTCAAAGATTAAATGTACATATATCAGACAAATAATATGCAATTCAATATATTTCTGCTTTTATTTGTTTATATTTTGCTAAAAAAAAAAGCAGCTTTGGGAAACTTTAACTTAAAAAACTCAGAAAATTCTTAAAATCGATAAAAATGGATTTTAAATTTAAAAATGTCAGGCCTCTGAAAGTAAACTCTTGGATATGTACTTAGTACATATAATGTATTTGTTTCAACTTTTATGCTGAATTGCCTGAATAAAACAACTTGGAAAAAAAAACCTGCCCATAAAAATCATTTCTACTAGAGAGAACAATCCATGACGACATTCTTCCAACTCATCAGCTGAACCAACCTTTGCAGGTATGAAACAGCTTTATAGTCAGTCTGCCCACCTGTGGCCGAGGGTAGCCAGAGGCGTGGCAGGACACTCTCAGGCTCTCTCCCAGCCGCACCGCCAGTCTCCGGGGCTCTAGCTGCACCAGTGGAGGAATACAAACCAGGCTGTTGAGCGGGACTTCTACCAGGCTGAGGTGGGAGAGCCGCGGTGGCTCGATGCAGACCAGCCGGCGCTCTGCAGAGCTGAGCAGCCGCTGGCCCTCCTCATCGATCCAGCTCCTGAGCCAGTGTAGAGCGCAGTCACAGCGCCACGGGTTATCTGCAACAGAACATGGTGTCATGTGACATTTGGCATGAAGTATCTGTGCATGTCTGCAGGAAAGTGTCTCTCACCTGTGATGCGTAGCACCTGCAGACTAACCAGAGGCCGTAGTGATGCAGGACCGATGGTGTGAAGGTTATTTCTGCTGAGATCCAGCAGAGCCAGAGAGCTCAGACCAAGCAAGGCCTGGTCTGCTATCGTTTCAATGCTGTTGTGCTGCAGGTGGAGCTCCTGCAGACGCTGCAGAGGCAGGACAGATTATCCATGAAGCTTTACACAAGAATGAGGAAAAACTTCTCTGCTAAACACAAAACTGATGTTTGCGTACACAGGCAACAGGTTTATTTATCAATAAATAACCTAGCAGGGCTATAAAAAACATAATCTTCTGCTGCTCACCTGTAAGCCACGGAAGGTGTAATCAAGAAGCTGCGTGATGTCATTTCCTGATAGGTAGAGAATTCTGAGATGTTCAAGTCCCTGGAACATGTCAGCTGTAACCAGGTGGATCCGGTTCCCGTTCAGAGCCAGCTCCAGGAGCAGGCCCTGGTCCTGGAAAGCGCCAGACTCCACCCCTGAGATGGTGTTGTTCTGGAGGAGGGACATGCAGATAACAAAAGAGAACTGATGATGTTTTTTGCTGACAAGACCTGATGGTAGTTCGTTACTGTCTGTTACTAAGTCATTTTACATGACAGCATGATTCTTTGTTTCCACTCATATTCTGCTCCTCCCATACAAACACCTGTACTCGTCCCCAGTCTAGCGCAAAGACAAAACAGAAGAAGAGTTTCAGTGGTGGAGCTTGTTCTGGCCTGATGGTGCTGGTTCACTGATCCTTGTGTCTGATAAGAAAATCTGTTACGGCTGGGAGCTGACGGGGCTGCTGACACGGGGCTGGGGTCTGTCTCAGGTTTAACCGTGCACTTCCTCTTCGCAAAAAGGTCAGGTAGAGTTACAGAGGCAATGCAAGTTTATTTGTAAAATGCATTTCATGTGCAAGACGGTTCAATGTGCTTTGCATAAAACATTACCGTTTGTCTCAGACTGCAAGATCTCAGTCCACTTCTCACACAAATCTTACCATGTAAAAGAGCAGATTTAATTAACATTATCCATATAGTGACTAATTATATCTTCTACATATGACTCCATAAAATCAAGATACTGAAAGGGTTTGGGAGTATTGAATTAATTCAATTCAATACATCAGCCAAAAAGTTGGGATTTTGCAGGAAACCAGATTTCAACACGACACTGGCTTCTTAATAAGCAGATCTTTCATTCAGTGATGTGATTTAGGTCCTCCCAGTGAACTCCATCTTCTTCCACCTTCACTTTAGATTAGGCTGTTTCATATTTAAAGCTGGATGAGCAGGAAATAATGAATCCTGTTCTCAGATTTTTCTTTTTTCAAAAACCTGCTCTAATTACAGACTGAGGCAAACTCTACCGAGCATCTCCAGGGGAGTTTGAGTTTATTACTTACCTGCAGATACAAGTAATGCAGGTGCTTCAACAAAGTGAGGTCTTGTCGACGGATTTGACTAATTGCATTGTCCTGGAGGAAGATAGTCTGGATATAGAGAAATGGCAGGAAGGAGGACATTATTCACTGGCGATGGTTATGACTGCAGATCTGTGAAAGATGAAGAGTTTTGAATGCACCCACCTGAGTGGAAGGAGGGATGTGTTTGGGAATGTTCCTCAGGTCAGTGGAGCCGCACTCCACAGTGAGGCTGTAACAGCGGCAGCCCACCGGACAGGAGGGAGATGCTGGAATAAGCGGAGACAGGAGCAGTACGGAAAGAAGAAGCTCCAGCAGCACAGCCATGGGATTAGAAGGCAGGACTGAGGAAGAGGAGAGAACAGAGCGGCATGTAAAAGAGTCAAGATCAGAACTGAATTAGATGAAAGTAAATCAAAAGAAAACCTGCAGATTCTACAGAATCTGCTGCCCTAAAAGAACACAAAGTCAAACTCAGCCTGGCCACAAACTGGAGGAGCTGTTTATAAAACTCTGCTGTTCCTACTCAGAAAAACTACACATAATCAGTCTTTATCCAGGGACATTTAATCACAGCAGCATTAGTTTGGCAAAGAAGACCAAAAACCAGCTAATCTGAAGGCTTAAGCCACTTAACTAGGTGAAATACTCTCTGCTGTATAAATCTTTTCAGCCTTCCTCAGACAGGTTTTTATCAATATGTGTTTCCAAAGGCTAAATGCCATAGGAACTTGTTATTAGGTTAATTAATACGATGCCTCGGCCTCTAAACAAACAGCTGGGTTATCTTTCTGACATGTCAGACAGCAACAAACAAACAAAAGAAAAATTGATAATTTTGAGTTTGATATCTACATAATATTGTTACCATGTCCTCTAATCCTCCTGCAAATGAGCCTGGTTTCAGAAAAGACTTGAAACAAGGACAAAAAAGGTTAGAAGAATAGAATAGAATAGAATAGAATAGTTCTTTATTGTCCCTGTTGCATAACAACAAAATGTGATTAACAGCGAAGCATAGAGGAAAATGGGTAAAAAAGACGTCATAACCAACCTGAGAGCAGAAAATGTAGCAGGCCCTTATCTCTGCCCTGTTATTTCAAACAACTAACTCCATTGTAATTCTATTATTTAAGCTATTGTTTAAGGAGTCATCATTTTTGTTAGATTGAAGGTTTTTATTAACCCTATAAAGCCAAACTTATTTTTGATACATACCATTTCTGAGATTTGTTGCATGACGTTTGGTAAAAACTTTGATCAAATCCCTGTTGTAGACAATATGAAACTTGTCCTCTCATCCCTAATAGACACCAGGAAGCAAGACTAAACTATGATACTTGTGACTTATTGTATATGCAAAGAAAAATAATGTCAATTCTTTCCCCACATTTTGTTAAAGGGCCAACAAATTTGACTTAAAGTCTCTCACAAGGAGGGATAAATTTTCTGTCTCTTTGGACACCAGAAAGTTGTACAGAAAAGCTTCAGAAGTTGAAAAAGCTGTATAAAAGTTAGTTTCTTGAAATAACCAACTTAACAGCCTGTTGTGTTACCCTGATTGTGAGAGCTGTTACAGAGTGTTTCCATTCTGCTCCTCGAGGTGATGAGTTGCTAAGTCATTCTTTATTGCCACTGTGCAGCTTGTTTCTCAGGGAGTGTAAATCTGTCTGCATTTGTTCAATAAAATCAAGTCGTTTGCAGTTAACAGACTGATCCTGAGTGAAGTCATTTTCACATTAAACAATCAAACAGCATCAGAGTCAGCATGCTGGGTTTATGACTATTAGCTGAAATGCTGGAGAACCACAGCATGACTCAAGCTTTCTCTGTGCGACACTGCTCAGCTTTCAAAGTTTGCAACAACGGAGATGTTTTAATGCAGGTTTGCTAATGACAGAGGAGAGCAGATGTCAGTGATCATCAGTGTAAACAGAAATCTTCTGACAGTTCGCGTTCTGTCTGTAGGATATGCATGAGGCGTTTAATGGACGCGTTGTGTAGCCGCCGCTATGTGAACAGCCTGCTGATGTTCTGCAGTAGTCACAGCATCAATATTAAGCCGAAACTGCATCTAAAAGGTGGATGTTTCAGAGATACTTCTGAGAAATGTTCCTGTCTGTCTTTATCTTTGGTGCTTTTGATCACCAGGTGGGGTCATTTTTCATAATAAAGATATCCACCCTGAAGCAACCTGCTTTGGAAGGTTGATTCACCGGTAAAATCAAGTCACATGCACATTGTCTTCATAGTGAGTTGCTGTCACTGATTGTAAGATAAGATTTTGTTTGAGCTTGTTTTATTACTTTCTGGTTCAGTATCGAGGAATATTCAGACAGACTCCTGTATCTAATCTTTCACTGAGTACTCTTTATACTTTATGATGTGAATAGCACAAAAAGCAGTACTATGTACCTAAACTGCCTCTGAACTCAAATAAAAACACAACAAAGGATGCCATCCATCATTCCTGTAGTCTGTGATGTTCACTTTTGAAATGCCTATAGCACTAAGGTGAACTTTCTTCTGTGTGAGCTCCTCCTATGCGCTACTGAATAAGGGGGGGGATTTTTCATTCACTCTTTCTGACTTTCAGGCTTTAATCGGAGAATAACAGTCTAATTTTATCATGCTGAGCATCAGAATTTCATTTTACCCTTAGTCAACATCAAAGTAGACTGGTTTTTGAGCTTCACAACTTCATTATTTTTTACCCACACATCTTTCGTTAATGAGGTTGTACAATTATCTGCAGCTCATTTAAAATCCTCTTAAGGATTCAAACTTATAGCTACAATCCAAGTGAAGCGTGATGGAGACTAATGATGAAGTCTAATGAACAAAGCCCCCAAAACAGCCCTGCAAATGAAAGCCCTGCTCAAGTTCATCTCAGTCTGTGAATCTGTCACCAAGGGAACGCTTCATGCCACGAGACAATGAGCAGAATGAGAAGATATGCCATCACGGCCTTCTCTTTGTCTCTTCTGGATGTGCACACCTGCCCAGCATCAGCCTGCCGCTATTTACCTGACAACCACCATCATCCCCCACCGAGGGCTGCCTTACAGGTAGATGATGTAACAGACTGATGACAGAAAGCAAAATACAGCTGCGTTTTTAGCAGAAAGCAGCAGCAGGCCATCTCCACAGCCTAAACCTGTACAAATGTTCCGCTCCATCCATCTCTGCCCACACGGTTAGCGATGTGGGGCAGAACGATGCGCAGAGAACCGCACCACAGAGATGCTTCTTTGTTGTTACCTCGCGGAAGAAGACGAGGAAGACTCCGATTGTGATGTCCGCTCTGCACAGCGTGCCTCATTCGATGCTGATGGCTGGTGTTTCGTGTCAGCGTTGTAGATGGAGCTGCACGCATGTCACACCAGTTCGTGAGCGATCCACAGCGCGCGCGGGGAGGAGGCGGCGATCAGCGGAAGGCTGAGGGTCGTCCGTGTCCGATTTCTTTGTTAAATCCCATCATCCTCATCCTCATCCAGCTGTGCTCGCATCCAGCGCTGCTGCAGCCCCGGAGGACCAGTCAGCTGTGCGCCACACAACACACACACTTTCTGCTCAAAAGCATCCCCACTCCTCTGTGTCACGAAGGCACACAGACACCCTGGATGCTGCACATTTGAGGGTATACGCGGTATACAGAGTATACCTTCCTATCGTTCAGTCAGCATTGGCTATACAAACCCCTGTAATGGCACCATATTTACATATACTGTATCAGCCAACCTAATTTTCCAAATTTCTCTCAAGGATAGTGAAGCCAAGACCCGGCCTACTCTGTCTTCACTGGTTAAACTGGTTAACTTTAAATGAGGCAGGAGGAAAAGGGAGTCAATCAGAGGCAGAGTTGGGCGAATGTCCTCATAAATGAACATCAACTCATCTCACATGATGTTAGAAATGCTACACCAGTGCTGTGAATGACAGCCCAACACCCTCTGTCCTCCACCAACCTCAGTTACAACTTCAGATGAAGACGTATCAAAAACGTTGATTCTGGCCGCTCTTAAAACGTTTTCTGTAGGTTAGATAAAAACGTTAAAAGACGTACAGAAAAGACGTATTAATAACGTCCGTTCTGGCCCCTCTGAGAACGTGGACGTTCAGAAAACACCATGTGGTGTAGTGGTCCCTGGAAAAGTGGTTATACTTCATTATACCCAAAACTGATCAGAAGCCTAGTATTTGCACATTGCATGATTTCTGATACATGATCCCAAGGTCCCAGGATTTCATGTTGTTGTGGCTCCTGCAGTAACTAAAAGCCCTCTCACCACGTTTACAGGGTTTGATGGAAAGACAGGATTCCTGGAGAAACAGACTGAATGAATGTAAGATGGAAGCAGTAGAGATAGATAAATCAACAGTTAAAATCACATTTTGTTCTCCTTTTTTACTATTCATTTCTTCTTTTTTATTTTTTTTAAACTTTTTTTTGAATAGTCAAAACACTTAAACACTTTTGTTGGACTTTGTTTGGAATTGTTACCAGGTTAAAGAAAGATAAGAAGGAGAAAATATATGGACCAACCACAAATTCTCAGCAGCATTATAGCCGTTAAAATGTAACAAAAAGCAATTTAAATACTCTGTCAAATGTGTTCTTATCTAGTGCTTCATGGAGGATATATCATGTCCAGCGTAACCTCTGTACATGAAGCTAAATTAGTAAAGGTTGCTTCCTGTTATTCTTTAGCCTAAATGGCCAATCAGATGGCTTCATTTCAGCGGCCAATCAGAGGGCTCCTTTCAAACGGCCAATCAGATGTCTCCTTTCAAGCGGCCAATCAGAGGAAAGAAAATCCTTCAATAAGCTAACAGGTTGATGAGAACAGAAACCAGCAGCCATCAGATTTTAATAGACTTTAATTTAATGAAATGTCATAATGCTTTTATACGCAGCATATAAAACACTTTATGAAAGAGTCCGTCCACAGAGCTGTGGGTAAAGAAGCTGCCTGGCAGCAAACTCATCAGCGACATCACATCCTGACATCCTCCATGTTCTCTGCCTTCTGTTCATCTTTGGCACAGCCGGCTCATTGTCCCAGTTCAGTGGTGGTACCCTTCCTCCCTTCCTCCCCCAGTCAGGGCCCTGGGGCAGCTGACGACATGTCGGGAATGTTCCTCTGGATAATCCTGTAGCAGATAATGTTTGTTCAGTCCTACCTGCGGGACATCGGGGTCGTCAGTGAGAAACAAGAACTGTATTATATCTCTTCAACCAGACCGATGCTGTAACAAAAAAGAAAATAAACTGGTTTCTCAGACATTTTCCATCCTGGGTGTCTTTTAGTACTCTTGTAAACAGCTGCTCTGGACTAGTTCTGAGCAAACACGATGGGGTAGATTTGGCTGTAGTGGTCCACAAAGTGGACCTCAAGGCCCTCTGTGATGTAGTCTGGCAGGTCGGAGAAGTCCTTCCTGTTCTCGGCTGGAAGGATGATGCAGGTCACACCAGCACGACGAGCCTGAGGGACACGACAACATTCAGGATCACATTATGTTCATAAACAGAACAGCTGCATTGAAAAGCTACTGGTGGTTTAGAAAGTCAGCAATCTGGTGTTAGGAGGCTGTTATAAACATCACTTTTGGTCTGACTGGGCAGTGCAGTTATGCTAAAGATGTCAGATTTGTGTCTCTGCCGGCCTGACCAGAGCAGACTCAAACTCTCCTCCCTTGAACTGAGAGGATGAAGGATGACACAGAATGAGAGGTGAGATGCTTTCGGTGTCTTGGTCGTCCCCTGATGTCACACATAACCAGATAAGCAGAGTGATTTTAGTCCAGCAACAAAAATCACTGCATGAAGGCCTCCCGGGTGTCAGACTGCAATGTACAAGGATGGATACAGACTTCCTGCCTCTTGCTCTCAGTAACATTGCAGATTAACTGAAATATGATTATGTGAGACAGGAAGTTGTTAAACAGCAGCTGAAAGCAGCGTGTTTGGTGTTGTTCCCATCTCTGTGTGCGAGTGTGTGTGTTTGCTCCACGTACCGCTATAGTTTTCTCTTTGATCCCTCCCACTGGTAGGATCTTTCCCGTTAGCGACACCTCTCCAGTCATGGCTACGTTCTGACGCACGGACTGGTTGGTTGCCAGGGACAACAGCGCCGTGACAATAGTGCAGCCAGCGCTGGGCCCGTCCTTGGGAGTTGCCCCCTGAGACAGACGAGAAATATCATCATTAGTATCCGCAGTGAAGGAGATTTTTACACATAAACACGTCCGATTTAAGCTCTGCTGATTTAGACCCACAAATACAAACAACTGGAATATTCTGATTATAATTGTGGGCAAAAGCTGAAATGGCAAAAAGATCCCTTTTCTCACCATAGTAAAAAAATACAGATCACTTCGAATTTCCGTCACTTGTTCATCATTCCACTTCTGAAATTTCTTGAAGATTTGATCAAATCTGCCCTTAACTTGTTGGGTTATGTTACTAACATACAGACGGATGCTGCCACGGACACGACCTCCATCTAGGTGGGGGTTACAAATAAGAGAAGATGGCAAGTACCTCAGGCACGTGCAGGTGCAAGTGGGAGTTGATCAGGAAGTTGTTCTCTGGTTCCTGCGTCATGAGGAAGGCTCTGGCGAAGGTTGAAGCAATCTTTGCACTTTCCTTCATAACATCACCGAGCTGTCCTGTGGAGGAGCATCAGCATCTTCACTATGCACATCAAGTTTAAGTCTGTCTCCACACAGAGCCTCATTTCATCCAAGCCCCGACTATGGTGGCCAAACTGGCACTGAACAAGTTCTCATCAACATTGTGTCCGACGTCAGTGTGCCGGAAACACACAGCTACTACTGGGAAAATTAGAAAATGCTGCAAAAGTTGTTTTATTCAGGCAATTCAACATAAAAGGTGAAACTAATACATTTTATGTACCAAGTACAGATGCAAGAGTTTACTTTCAGAGGCCTGACATTTTTGTATTTAAATTCCTTTTTTTAAAATTGATATCAAGCAATATTGTAATTTTCTGAGCGTCACACGTCTGTATTGCCTTCATAAATCCAACTCTGAGTCGTAAACTCAGAAATTGGGAGCCTCTGGGCTTTAGTGCTTCTCTGTGACGTGGGCTGGCACACAGCAGCAGAGCGGTGTCTGCACCGGCGTCATGCAGCTCCTCCGTTACTAACCTGTGACCTCCAGTGAACCCTCTCCTTTAACTTCGGCTCCTCCTAAAGGCCGGCGAAGCGACGTCTCAATGAACAGCGTCGAGCCTCCTGCAGCCGACAGAAACAAGTCACACCTTCAGGCCTTTGCTTTGGGCTTCAGGTGTGTGTGCTGCTGTGCACGCGTGCCTCACCCAGAGCAGTCCATGCCAGTCCCATGACCACGCCTGGAGGTGTGACATCATACATGCGGTCCACCGTGAACACAGGTTTGCCCACATACTGCTGCAGGTTGTCCGGGGTGACGGTCACAGAGCTCTGCTCGCCGCTCACGATGCAGAACGCCACTTTACGGAACACCTGACAGACAGACGGGAAGCTTGGTTACCTTACATACATGAGGGATGTATAGGTGTGATGACCTCGCACCAACGACTCCTCTGTTAGAGGTTCGGCTCAGAGCGCGGCCGAGTTTTACCTTCTCTATCTGTTTCTGCAAGTTCCTGACTCCAGACTCCCTGCAGTACTGCCGGATGAGCAGGCTGAGCGCCTCAGCAGAAATGGAGGCCTTCTCGTCCGTGAGGCCACAGAGTGTGCGGAGCTGAGGGACCAGGTAACGCTGCACACACACACACACAGACCATGAAGTCACACAAACCCATATAATGGATAGCAAAGAAAAATTGCAGGTTTTATTTCAGCCCTGAGAATGTTTTTCTGCTTCTGCTGATGGGTCAGAGCAGGGCATTGTGAGCATTCAGGATCACAACAGAACCCTGGACTGGGGGCAAAGTGATCCTGACCAATCAGATCCTCCTGTATTCTGTTCAAATGCAGGAGGGCCTGATACCAGAGCTGCACCCAATCATTTCCTCGTCAAATTTTAGGACGGACCAATTATATATCACCTTTGTTGTGCATCATACTGAAAACACGTAACTAGCGCTTTCCCCTGGATCAAAAAACTCAACATGGTGGACGCATTCGCAAGTTTTTGACACAAAAGCGACAACTTTGATTAATATTTGCCTTTTCTCCTCCATTAGCCATGTCGCTTTAGCTACCATAACAGCTCCCACTCGCCAAACTTGTTGTTTTTGTTCCACTTCATGTCTATCTTCTTTAGCGTCACAGATGTTGCGTCACTTGCGGGTTTCTGTGATTGGTTCTCTCTCAGCTGGGTAAACTCGCCTTAGAAATTGAGAGACAGCGGTTCAGCTCCAGGCCCTCCCGCCTTTGTAAAGGATTCTGTCAAAGTGTGTTTGGCCTGGTTGATCGGGTAAGATTTAAGTCAAATGAGAATTCAGTTTGTATCTCAGTGAACGTCTCTCGAGTAAAACTTTACGTTAAGCTCCAAGAGTTTTTCTATCCAACGAAAGAATTTTAACAACTCAGAAGGTTCGAATGAGTCATAAATAAGTTGCTCATGCGGAATTTGCTTTTCCAGGATGACGTGGGAGCAGCAGGAGATGGTGGGTTACCTCAGCGATGGCCAGTTTCTCCTGGGCCACATATCCAGACACGTTGATCATCTCCATTCGGTCTCGGAGAGGTTCTGGGATGGTGTCCAGCACGTTGGCTGTGCAGATAAACAGAACCTGTAACGGAGCAGCAGGTGAAAAACCCCGATCCAAACGACACGTTTAGTTCAGCTGCACAGTGAAAGCAGTTCCTCCTACCTTTGAAAGGTCCACTGGAACATCCAGGTAGTGATCGAGGAAGTTGGCGTTCTGCTCAGGGTCCAAAAGCTCCAGCAGCGCAGACGATGGATCACCTTGGTAACCACGGCCTATCTTATCCACCTGGTGATAACCGGTTGGTGAACAATACATCATCAATATCATTAGATACTGCAGGAAATGCTGCTGAGCTTCTTTAGGGCCATTTCTTTAAAAGTTTAACAGTGAACATAAGGATTGCA
Source organism: Craterocephalus amniculus (assembly GCA_036024015.1). Classification (NCBI taxonomy): domain Eukaryota; kingdom Metazoa; phylum Chordata; class Actinopteri; order Atheriniformes; family Atherinidae; genus Craterocephalus; species Craterocephalus amniculus. The sequence goes on from JAVQJG010213319.1 coordinate 23,736, forward strand.
GCCACGTTTTTATGAACATGTATGGAGTCCTACTGTGTTAACATTAACCCACCCGAGTTCAACAAAGCTTTCTGAAATAACAGCAGTGTCCAAATATCATAACATTCTTCTGCATTTTAAACCAGCTGAGCTGAAACCAAACAGAACCAAGAGCTGGTGCTGAGATGAGTACTGAACCAAGACTACGAACCAGCACACATCCGGCAGTACCGACCTCGTCTATGAGCACCAGAGGGTTCTCGGTCTTGGTTTTCTTCAGACACTGGATAATCTTTCCTGGCATGGCTCCAACATACGTCCTCCTGGAAACAAAAACAGAGTCCCAGTTGTGACACTGATCCCAGGACATATTAACATAATTCATAAGTATCTCATAAAAATGTAAGATTCCTCATTCCACGAGCACAAACACATGCAAACACTTAGAACTGCAAAGCTTTGAGTTTTTGCAATGTGTGAATGAAAATGTATTAGATCCGAGACATTTTCCCTGCAGTTCTCTGATTTTCCATCAGCCGCTCTCCTTTCCAACATCTTCCATGTTTTACCTCATATGTTACCTCTTTTTGTTTTACTGGTCTGTTATGAGCATAATAAATCATTACAATCACAGTAATGGTTCGTTGCATTAATACCTGTCCTCCTCTTCGCTGTCAGAATCCTTTGCTACCCCACACATGCTAGACGCCATCATAATGTCACTCTGGTATTGGTTGAAACAACACACACCTGTGTCCTTTGATCTCAGCCACATCGGTCATGCCCCCCACGCTGAACCTGAAGTACTGTCTGTTGAGCGCTCTGGCGATGGAGCGGGCGATGGAGGTCTTTCCTACACCTGGAGGGCCGTAAAAACACAGGATCTTCCCCTGGGTGGAGCCGCGGAGCTGACTCACTGCTATGAACTCCTGCATGCAGACGCAGACATTTATCTGAGCATCCTTCATCAGTTACACGTAAAACACTGCTCATCATTTCCTGCATGTCCTTACTGACCAGTATGCGCTTTTTGACATCATCCATCCCATAATGGTCTTCCTCCAGAACTTCTTTGGCCCTCTCCAGGGCCAAGTTCTCCTCACTGTTTGTTCCCCAGGGCATGCTGGTCAGCCAGTCCAGGTAGTTACGGGTAACACTGAAACACGCGGAGGAAGTGTCTCAAACAACAGATCGATGTTCAGAACAAGACGTTTCACACTTCTTAATCAAGAACCGACAACTTGGAAATGGAACTTCTCCGCAGTGTAGCTGCATCAGACTCTGTGTGACGCAGCGCTTGAAGGAAGTCATGTGACATATGGCAGGATGCCTTTATTCAGTCATTTAAAAAAATGAAGGTTTTGTCTGCTTTTTCTCCTTTTTTGTGTCTGAGGGACTAACTTGAACTCTGAGGAGTGGTTGTCCAGCAGACCCAGTTTGTTCAGTTCTTCACTGATGACGTCCATGATGTGCTGAGGGACAGTTCGGTCTTTGAGCCTCTCTCTGAACTTCTCTTCAATCGCTTCTTTGTCGTCCTTTTCCAGACCCAGCTCCTAAAAAAACATATGCAGATATGAAATCAGAATCAGAAGAACTCCCACCTCTGCTCTCCACACATTTAATAATGGATCCAGAAAAACTCCAGAAGAAGCTTCCAGTCTAACATTTTCATTGTGAGACGGGACGCGTTTCTCTGTCGTACCTTCTTTATGATCTTGAGCTGCTCCTGAAGCAGATACTTCCTGTGGGTCTGTTTGATTTTCTCCTCCACCTAAAAACACAGCAGAAGGGCGATGATGGACTAAGTGGGGAAAAAAAAGCAGAAGATGCTCCAGCAGGTTGGGCGATGGCTCTAACCTCCCGGCCGAGGCGCTGCTGCAGTTTACTCAGCTCGTACTCCTTCTTCAGCAGAGACAGAGCCTTGTAGAGACGCTTTGGGATCTATGGAGACAAATAGAAAAACTTTTAAACCCTAAATGTTTTTTTAAGTTGATGAAGTGGGCTTTACTGAGTTAAGGGCTGTTTCTTGGGAGTTTTAGTGTTTCTTGCGCTAAAATAAGCATTTACTGTGAAGCAGAGCTGTATGAAAAATTAGAGTTACAAAAACTGGTGTCAAAACTATGGTTTGATTTCTTCCCGTTCAGACCATCTATTTTACGTTTGGCTTTAATGGAGAGGTTAGATTGCTCACGTTAGTCTCCTCCAGGACGTCCTGCAGCTCGTGTGACTCTGCTCCTGTCAGAGCTGCTCCCATGTCGCTGAGGTAGATGGGATTATCAACCACTCTCTGACCAGCCTGCATCATCTGAAGGACTGACTCTCTGACAAACACACAGTGGATTTAGTGAGAAGACCTCTGTGGCTGACTCTGCAGACTTTAAACTCAGCTTGTAAGCACAACAACAATGGGAAAACACAGAAAAGGGATGGCCGGCGTGTAGTCGCTTCATCTAACATGGGATCGTAAAACAGCAGCTGCTCTTACAGTTCTGTAAATGAAACAATATGATAAAGACCATGGGAACAGAGAAGTGTGTGGACTGACCTGTACAGAGGGTTGAGTGCGATGATGTCTCTGATGGTCTTCACTATTTCTGCTGTCAGAGCCTACACAACACACACAGCCCACATATCATTTCCTCTTCGCTAGGCTTCAATGTTTAGCTTGATGCCGTCTGTTAAAGTGGAAATGATCTGATGAAAGCGGCGGTCTGACCACACGAGGTGCGGCGCTGTGTGTTGGTGTGTACCTTGACCTCCTCAGTGACAGTGAACTGTTCGTGTTGGACGTTGTCAACTTCAACCATCAGGATGTTAGAGGAGGGTAACGGCAGGAGGTCTGGACTCAGGTCTGCATCTGAAACCTGACCAACATGAAAAAAGTCGTTTACTGAAGATTATATTGTGCAACTACTGTCAGGACCGTTACAAACAACAGAAGCAGCAAACGTGCACCGAGAGATCCATGATCTGTTATCAGCTGCCACTGTGCTTACTCGCACCAACCAGCTTTTGGTGTGACCTACTATCATCTGCACCTCAGAGAAAACTGTCATTTTCTGTGTGACATGAACACACAGTCATGTACCGACACATGCCTTTTTTCTTTTTTTAAAAACCTGTCTCGTCCAGCATAGTAGCAAGCAGAATTATTGTCTAGCTGACATTTTGTACCGAGCAAATTTAATTTATCAAGTACAGCTTTGTGCTGTATGTACTGTATAAGTCCCTCTTGAGGATATTATATCTTTATTAAATGATGGACCTGACCGGAGGGGACAGAAAGAGAAAAAGGAGAACAGAAGAGAAATAGAGAGGAAAAAAAGCGGTGGGGGAGTTGTACCACAACAAACAAACAGACAACTAAAAACACCACACAACAACAATGCAATACATACTACCTGCAATACACAACAAAAATAGATAATTAACTAATGATAACAACAACAACAACAACAATAATAATAATAAAACAATATATCTGATTGAACCTAATGCGGTAAGAACACTAGCTTGGAGTATCCATTGGTGGACACGGCTAAATGACAATACAGACTGTGGAGATGTTCAAGGAAAAGTATTCATGAAGAGTGCCGACACCTGCCATTTAATAAAACTGACTCTGCGAGTGTTCTGCGGATATTTGAGTGTTTCTCTGTACCAGAAGTAAATCACACACCTTGTCCTCCATCTGGTCTGTCAGAGAACCCGGCTGCTCCTTACGGCTGCGTTTGGATTTCCGCCTTGCTGGCGGTTTGAGTTGGGACTCCGGCTCAGACTCGGACAACTCGGGGGATGTTGTCGCATCCTCGGCCTCCACCTCCAGCTGTCTGGTGATCCGGATCCTGACAAAACATGGCATTCACATAGCAGAGGTGCGACGACCAAAACAAGCATCTCTCAATCTCTCAGCAAGCAGAAATGATTTATCTCACCTTCGGTGTCCCATGACGATCATCCTCAGCTTATCTCCCAAATCCTGCATCTCGTGAATCTGAACAAAGGTCCCTGTGGAGTAGACGGCATCCAGAGACTCGACCACATCGGACTCGTTACTGTAAGGCAGAGAATCTCAAAATCTCATCTCATCTGCTGGATCTGGTTAGTTATAACATCTGTTCTATAAAACTGATCGAATGCAACATGAATTATGGATATTTACTGGGAACCAAAAAAATTAGGGCAGATCTAAAGGTCAAATAATTTAAAACACACAAAACATATGACGTACTAAAATGATTCCACATTATTTTCAGTGATAAACAAATCTCCCAAAAGTCCATGAAAATGAAGATTTTTCATTAGAACCTGTTAAATGAAAGGCCGCTCTGTAACCGAGGAATCTCAGAGGAGCAGGGAAAGATCTGACTTACGTGTCGTCTCGCTTCATGAAGACTCCAGCATAAGGCTGAGCCAGACGAACCTTCCTCCTCAACAGCTCCATCAGCGCTTTGTTCTTTACCTAACAGGAAGAGGTGACACATCACACACACTCCAAAAACACAAACATCTATTTAACCCTGCAATCAATTACTCCAAATAGTCTGAGACAGCTGTTTGGGAAAATCTCTGTGAATGGATCAAAGATGCCTGATCCAGTCAGGATGGGTACAGAGGAGGCTGTGGTAAAAGGTTTGAGGTAAAACTGACTGACAGCGATTTTATTGTTATTTGGGTTTCTTTGCTGTAGTTGTAATGATTGTGGGCTTGTAACCTCTCCTTAGAATATGATGTAAACTGATGTAATTGAAAAATACCAGCAGGATTAGTTTCAGACACAGACAAGCTGATTAAACGCCACCACTATTAAACAGAAAACATCCGAGTTCCCCTAAAACATACACATGTTCAGAATAACAGTGAAGCTTCTGAAACTAAAGTAAATCTGAAAAGATATAACAACACAGCACGTTTAACCTCGCGTGGAGTGATGGTGTGACAGCTGCTGCTCGTGCCCTTGAAGCCAAAGACAGCATCGGACAGGAAACGTAACGTTACATCACCCTTACCTCTATGATCTTTATGAAACGAGGGAACACCGGGTTCCTGCTCACAGCTATCAGAGGCACATTGGGAAACACTTCAGGAACCATCATGGGGGTGAGAGCAGTCATCTGCGGACCGCTGTAAGGTGCTCCTCCATCTCCTCCGGACTCTTCCCCCCCAGAGCCGGCGCTCTCCCCGCCATCCTCTCCGGAGAAGCCCGCGGCACTGCCCCGGTTCCCGTACGTCCTACCCTGGATATTAAAGGCTCGGCAGGTTGGCGTCAAGAGACCAGTTTGAGCCAGAGGGACGGCCGCGACCCTGGCCCATCGGCTGGGTCGTGCGGTCAGTCCACAGTTCACTGTCAGCGTCGTCCTGCCCGCAGTGTTACATGTGCGGTGCGCGGTCACGGCATTGCTGTAGCACCGTGGGGGCTGGAGCCGATTCGTGACCGCGGTCTCCGTCAGATGAGAGACTCCTCCGGACCTGAACGAGTTTACAACAAGAGCTGAAGTTCTGTGGAGCTGTCTGGCAGCGCCGATCATCTTCATGCAGGAGGCCATGTTGATCTGGAGCCTTCTACTGAGGCAGGTGACTGGCAGAGAGCCTACTTCCGTCAACGTTTGATGACGTAGGCGCTGCTTCGAGAATTTACCTCCCTCCCCACAGAAATAAATAAATAATACATATATAAATATATAAAGAAAAAAACTGTAAACTAGTAAAAACAACTCCTTTAGATCGAAATAATACTGTAATGTCTGAATGCAATAATACTTTTTTTCAATGACTTAACATACTCATGAGTATTTGAAGCTTTACTCATAAATTAAGAGATTACTTTAAAAATATATATATAGCTAAAAAAAATATTGACTGCATAAACTGAAGGGAATGTTCCTTTAATCTTGGGCACAAATAAGGATTGAAAAAATGTTTACAGTAAAATTGTCTTATAGTTGTCCTTTAATCTGCACCTCTCTACCTAAATAATCAAAATATTTTCCTCAATAAATAACATTTCCCACACTCCCACATGCACTTTTTTTCTGTACCTGGTAACCTGTCCATGGTGTTCACTGCCTTTTCTTGCAAGCAAAAAAGTTTTGCCTTCTGATTGATCTGAGTGTCTGTCATTCATTCAGATTTTTTCCTTGCACTTTGCAATAAAGACTTTATTGCAAACTGTACAGTTGCGATTTTCCTTTAAGCGACAAAAAGTATCTGTATCAGTAGTGATGAAAAAGTACCATAAACTAATGATATTATTTTGGTATTGAGCATCTGGACATCAAACTGGGTGTTTATGGTAATGGCTGTACCAGTTTTAAAAAATAAAAGTGGAAACATTTTATCTTTATTTTGTGTTACATTTGCTCAACATTTGCTCTTTTAAATTTTGTGTAGTACTAAACACACATATCTGTCTATAATACAGTATCATGGCATGTGACTGAATGAACTCATATTTGTTCAGGGTTGTGAAAAAACAGTAATAATTCTGTTAATCATCTTCTTCTTCCTCCTCGTCTTCCTCCTGTTCCTCCTGGGCAGCTTGTTGCTCATCCAAAGCTTCTTTTAGTGCTTGTTCCTCCTCCAGTGAAGGGTCCAGGGCCTCTGTAATCTCAGGTCCACTGGGATATTCTTTCTGTGGTTCTGGAGGCAATGGTGGGGTGTACACTCCGTCTGTATACTTCAAACCCCATCCTATATATATATTTTCAAACTTCCTGCATTAAAAGACAAAACATAGGTGTATCAGTCCAGCATTTCATTTAGGATACAGTGGGACAGTATGAATTCTGAACTTACTTTCCACAAGCATATGCATGCGCTCCTGGCCAAAGGTTAGACCGCAACACTGCTAATGCATGCTGAGGGATGAATGTGGAGGACAGCCTGGTACTCCAGGGAGGAATGTTGAACATTTCTGAAAAATACAGATATGACAAATGAAAGACTTCAAGAACATAAATATAATGTCAGAAGTGGAGGCACGTGATATCATGAAAGTTTTATGTCCCTCTGCTGCGAGGCAAAACCGCTTGACCGGGAGGGCGAGGGTCAAGCTAGGCACGCCACCAGATGAAGAACAAATGCGAAGAACAGGTGCGTTGTTTCTCCATACTTGTTAGGAACATAATAAGACTTTATCACATGTTCCCAACTTATTTATCTGCCATGTGGTTGTTTTCAGAATTTAAAACAATGTGAGCAGCACATGAACATCAAATAATGACATCCCCCCACTGAAGCTGGCGTGTGCCACAGTGCAGAAATCGAAACTCAGCCGTAACATATTGTATTAGCAAATATTAAGATAACAAATGCCACTGCGCCATCAAAACTAGTCAGAAACACGTTTTAAGGTCAGACAGTGGCTAAACAAAAAAAAAAACAAACATCTGAGAACATGAAAATAGTTTTTATGAGCACTCTCCAATAAGTGTTCAGAGTTTCAGTTTAGCTGTGATTTCTCAAAACTAAGCTCAGTCTGCTTTTTTGATATATATTCTGTAACTTAAATGTATCCTTAAATGTACCCTTTTTTCCTATTTTTGTTTATGAGATACTTTTATTCTAAATTTATTCTACTTTTATAACTCGCTATTTAAACCTACTTTATTTTTTTTAACATTTCCTATTTTATTTCTGTGCTGTTGTAACAAGTCCCCTGTGAGATTAATAGAGTAAAATCTTATCTTAATATATAAAATAACCCAAATATGCTGGTTTAAAAAAAAAATCAGACAAAAAGCCATGGACATTGAATGGACTTAAACTGCAGAAATGCTTCTTTTGGATCTTAAATGTCTCACCTGCATCCTGGGAGAGAGGAGTGAGCAGCGGGGGTCCAACTTCTGGTTCAAGCTCATCAGGCTCCTCTTCCTTCTCATCAGCCTCTTCTTCCTCATTGGAGTCTTCCTCAGGTTTCACAGCTAGGTTAACCCAGGTGCAGCGACCCTGAAGTTAAAATCCTTACATTTAATTCCTGCACAGGACATGGGACAACGTTCAGATGTCGCTCAGATCAGAGTTGTACCTGCTGCAGGATGTGCTGGACATGATGCACCCAGCTGGACAAAGATTCAACCATTTCACCAGCTGGAATGCCCTCAAAATCCGGATTCACTTCAAAGCTGTCCCCAATAGCCTCGTCTTCCTCATCACCTTCTTCTTCCCCAGCCTGATAGTAGCCTTTAGGGCTGACCTGTGTGCCGGCAGAGATTCGAGCAATCTGCGCTCTCAAATAGTTGGCTTCATTCCCAGGAAAAGGTGGGAAGCTTTTAACTGGAGCGTCCAGCTTCCCAGTGAAGAATCTACGAATCTGTCGAGCGGCTGTGATCTGCGCTGGACTCACTAAAGGAAGCTTTACCCAAGGAAGACCAGGCTCTCCGCAAACATAGTATGCAAACTTGTTGGTACCTGTTCCGAGGGCCTCTTTTGGTACCAGGGGTGGAGGTTTATAGACTGACATGGGAGGAGGGTCCATCTGAAATGAAGACAAAAGATCAGATAAATCATTTATCTCACTTTTTAAACTCTGAAAAGCCTGATAGATGAAATTACAGACTGAATTGAATGATCAAATGACAGACTATGAGGAAAATGATAGATTTTTGTATTTTATATATTAATTGGATTTATGGAAACATAAATAAATCCTCTGTAAGGCAGAAGACATGTCAAACACAGATTCTATGGGTAGTGTTGACACATTTGGTATAACAGATTAAAACCTTAAGGCAGGATACAAAGTTTAGGAAAACAACTTGGTTAAATGTTAATTAAACCAGGTCAAATCAGGGTGTATTTACATCTGGTACTAAGGTGTGTCTCCAATGACAAAAATGAGGAAATGATGAAGTTTTTTATTTTTTTGAGAGATATCTTGTGAATTTGGATTTTGCCAGAAACCAGAAGTTCTGGAAGGTTCTCGTGGTCTTTCCACATCGGTCAGGACACGTTTATGCTTATGTCAATCAACTAGTACTCTGCATTAATTGGTCAGCACTGTTTGGTTAATATTCTTTGATTTTATCACAAGACTTCTGTTCGATTAGTGCGTGCGATGATACAGAGAGAATCACTTCAGTTTTGAATGAGAGCAGAGTGTGAAACTAAGTAGGAAAAGAGTGAGAAAACAGGTGGGAGTCTAAAGATGCCTGGGAGTTTAGCTGGACAACAGATTATCGGGAAATGTAACACCAAAGCCAACTACAGGAAGGAACACAACAAACTATTCTTCCTAAAGAAGCTGAGAGACTTCACTATCTTTACGAAGATGTTGCATATATTCTAGTCTGAGGTGGAGAGTTCAGTGTGTTGCAGCCATCTGTTGTGGCAGCTGTATCTGAGCCAAAGACTCTGGAAACTGAACAAATTAATGAAGAGTACTGGTTTTCTGCTCAAGACTGATCAGAAACCCAGCTGGTGATTGTCCAGAGAACACTGTAACATTATAACTGAATTACAATTTAAGCAGCGAATCTACACTTCAAAGACACAATAACATCTTTTTCTCAAATCTGGCACTGGGTTACAGCGAGACAAAATCACCAAATAGTTAGACCCTAATCTATTTATTTCTTTTTCCTCACCTCCTTTCCCTCATTCCTCTGATTCTCATCCTCCTTGTCTTCTTCCTCAAGTGCTTCCTCTGTGGTCTCCTCAAACTCTTCATCTCCTTCTTTGTAGTCAGCTTCAGCAATAATATAGTTGCTCTCTATTCCCAGAATCTTGCCCCAGAATCGACATCGTGGTAGGGCCTGCGACTCTACAAGATGTTTCAGTGCCAGAAAGACCCTCTGCATCTCTTCTCTGCCCAGACCAACTCCAGCCTGTTCCAGGTAGAAGCCAATCTCATTGAGATTAGGAAGAGCTGATTCCATCTGATCAGGACCACAGAGAAGTGTTGCATAATGTAAATACAGAGCACAAGATTAATAACACTGTCATAAAGTGTAAGATGTAAACTAATCATTTTACTGAAGACCTTTAAAAATATATATAATATCGCTAAGACGGCTTCAATATATGTGAAACACAATGCAGACAATGCTCAGAAGAAGCGCACAAAGCCAATACCAGTTCATCCTCCTGTTCTACTTCTTGTGGGCGAGAAAACAGTGGACGCTGCTGCTCAGCCAACATCTCAGCAGCTGAAGTCTGTGGAAGGTCTCGCAAAGTGCTCTGCATGTCTTGAAACAAACCCCGCTTTACATCCAGACTCATTTCCTCAAACACATCCACCGCGTTGTCTGGATGCTCATCCATCACCTTTGTCAGCAGGTTGGTGAGGTGATCATAGCTAAAGCATTGAAAAACATCATCAGTGTAGGATTAAAATACTTTTAATGTTCTTTCAAAGTCCCCCACAAACAATCATAGCCTTTAACTTAGTTTCCCAGTATCTCAAAGAGCACAATCCGCACAACACAAGGAGCTGAAGGAGAGTGTGAGGGGCTGCTGCTGTTCTGAATGACAAATATTTCCAATCAGATCACTGATGTTTGTCTTTTTTTTCTTTTGTCTTAATGATTTAGTTGTTATGTGTAAACTGCTATATGCATACAAATATATAGTTAGCCCTATAAAGCGAAACGTATTATATTTTATACATATGTTTCTGAGATATTTTGCATCACTTTATGATAAAAACTTAATGGATGCAAGGAAGAAGAAGAGGGCAGCACATGACCTGTCACATGGTAATGAATGGTAGATATAGCCCCCCACCCCCCAAAAGTACGGTAGCTAAATTTGGTCTTCCCAAATTCCCAATTTTTTACACATTTTGTTAAAGGTCTAAATAAGTACTTCAGATTTTAAAAATTTGACTTTTTAGACAGTTTTTCCTGGGTTGGGCTTTAACCCTTTGTCATCCTGCTCTACCATTTGATAGAGCAACTTTTTCAGTGATCATCAGGAATCTTAATAAAGATTTGATTAAATAAACCTGCCTGAACCGTCTCTACCAATTGGTTTGAGTATGTAATACCAAAAGAAAATATTTTTTATCCTGTTACTGTTTCAAATTGTGACCATTTCACTGTCATTACATTATTATTGACTTTTATCTCAATTATCTACTAAAGAAAAATCATTGCATTTTTCTTGTTCAAAAGGGTTAAAGTGTTAAGTTATATTTCATGTCAAATTTTGATTCTGTTTACATTTTTAGAATAATAAAAAAGACTAAAGAATTAACGTCTAAATTAAAACGAGCTTCGCAGCCTGCGCTGAGAGACGGGAGCATGAAAGATGTTTTAGCCATGGTTTTAGCTGAAGCACGTAAGCTAACTGACACCCGGAGCAACAGAAGAAATAAGAAACTTACAGGTTTAGTTTGCTCTTCGGGCTGCTTTTCTGCAAGAAAGCCTTGAAGGCGGCAGCTTGCTGCCTGCTGTCTGTGTTACTGACTGAAGGGTCCATCGTTTTACAGCATCTGGTGCTGGTCCAACTCCTGAAAGTGTAAGCGGTAGCTGGTATGAGCCTTTGACGGTTCCTATAGTTACCATGGAGCGGTTGGTTGCTAGGGCCGACACTAAACCGGAAACGCTCTACGCGCGTGGCCATTTCATATAGCGGTGTCGTGCAAATAAGAGGTATACGGATGTAAAATCTGGTTTCTGATGAAGTTATAAAGTTTTAACCAGCTGAGCTAAGAGCCTCTGTAGACACAGGACAAAAACCCGGAGCTGCTAACGTTAACCTGACAGCATGAGCTAACATTTTCGGTCTGGCAGTTGATGAAACCACATCGGCTGTACACAAATAATTATGAGAAATGCTCCATGAAGTCCGATAACTCGTTCAATTCAATTTTTTTTTTTAAAGCAACAAATAACAAAAGTCATCCAAAGGTACTTTAAAAATAAAGTTAAATCCAGCCAAGTCAAATCCTTTGTAACGTAAATTTTGTGTTCATGAAACAAATTCATACAAAGTTTCTGTAGAAAACAAACAGATCCCATCCTTTTCTTCAATTAAGTCAACTTCCAGTCTTGATCTGCCAGAGGTGCCAGTGGAAAGGGAAAAGTTGCTTCTAAAAGATGGACTGATATGTGTGCATGCTTATGTTAATGTGGCATTCAAACATGCTTCCTCCCACTCCGATGATAGTAACACTGAGTTGGTGCTACAGTACACCTGCTGCTCTGTGATTACAGATGGAAATGATCCCCCTGCTAAATCCGGCATAAAGAACGTACAACACTGACATACAGTGCTCTATGTCCATAACTGCGAATTGTATCTTACAAATAAATGATAAAAATGCACACATACATATATTTTAGGAGAGGCCACTTGGTAAAGAATATTTATTGAACATCTGTAGTTTACAATAGACCCATGTCGAGATGCGTCGCTGTGGTCGGACTGTCATCACAACACATCCCCAAGAAGAAGTCCCATGCAGGTTTTCAGGTTAACCCTGCAACCGGACCAGCCCGTCTGCATACTGAAACTGGTCACTGTTCTCGTACTCCAACATGTCAAGAGCAACTTCACAGCTCTCTTTGACGACACGTTCATGGTCTCCTCGGAAAGACTGCAGCACAGCCAGACACTCCTCTTTTCCAATGGAGCCCAGAGCCTCTGCTGCCTCGTGTCGGACCATAGGGTTCTCTCCAGCACACTCCAAAGCTGCCCGCAGGGCCGGGACTGCTGCTGGATGCTGCATCTGACCAAGGACGTAGCCAATCTCATGTCGGAACAGAGCGCTGGAGCACTGCAGGCCTGGAGACAAGATGTTAAAGACCAATTAACAATTATGTTCAAATTCACAACTATGGAGATGAAAACTAAGAAAATGTGAAGAACCGATCTGTAAAAAGTACAACACAGATGGAATAAAAGACTCCAGTAACTTGCCATCTCCTAAAGCCACTACTGCCTCCTCAGTTCCCAGGTTCCGCAGGGCAAACATGGCACGGTAGCGTTCGAACAGCGGGAGGCTTTCATCGAGCAGAGCGGACCGGAGCTCGGGTACACTCTTCTTCACAGCTGGAGGAGCTGGGTCGACGGAGCAGTAAGGGTTCTTATCTGTACTCCCATCCGGCAGCTGGTTCTCTCCACCACTCTGCAGCCATTCCAGCCGACGAACAGCCAGCTGACACGTCTCTGCAACCTGAACAGATTTAAATGTTTTAAAAACTCATTGCTGGGCATGAAAAACAATATTACTTGTCAAGTAATCCAGTGTTGCATCAGGTCTGTTATAGTGATAGTAGGAAATGTCAAGGAGTTACTTCAGCTTCAGTAACTTCTCAGCAATAACAACTCATGTCTGCATTCAGTAGAACTCATTTTTATTCCAGCCTGCATGTTTTGGACCACGTGCCTACCTCTATGACAGGATCCTGACTGTACTGTCTCAGTAGGTCCAGAACCACGGGATCACCAATGGCTCCTAGAGCCTCTCCTACAGACAGAGGGGAAAAAGTGAGACACTAAAAAACAGGCACACTCTGTGTATCAATATATATTCCCATAAAACATTTTCATTGCAAAGCCAGTAGTCTGAGCTTGCATGCATGTATGTAGGAGAGTTAAAGGGCATCTCACTACCAGAAACAATCACACACTCAAACATGGCTTCCTTGTCCTCACTGATGCTGACACTGAGCTGGTGCTACTGTACATCAGCACACCTGCTGGTTTAGGGGACTGGAGATGGAAATTAGCACCTGCTAAATCCGGCATGTTTGCATCAGTGTTGTATGTTCATTAATGTGTTTGTCCTCCTGATCACATTGGTTGTAATGAACTTGGACAAATGGCATTGAACATTGATAAACAGGCTAATGTTTATATAAATAAAAAAATCTGACCTGACTGCATTTCTGATTTTCATGCAACAGATGTTAGGAAAATGCAAAGTAGCAGGACTGGCTAAGTCCTAATGAACCGACCTGCTTCATGCCGGACCATTGGCTCCTGCTTCTTATCTTTGAGGACAGCAGTCAAAGTCGGGATGGCCCGCATGTCCTGCATCTGTCCCAGGCAGTAGGCCAACTCGTGCTTCAGTAAGGCTGAATCATCACTGAAGGCCTTGCTGATCCACTCTATAGCTTCAGCACCTGTCAATAAAGTTTCAGTTTGAATTAGTAATGCTACAACGATTTCCTAAAACATTTTACAGAATGTTTGAAAGGTCTGTCATGCAAGGCAGTGTGAGGAAGATCACTGTGGTGGTCCTTCGTTATATTCCAGGGAATACGCCAACTATTCCTTTCAGCTAATGATAAATCTGCAACAAAATTAGCTGTTTCGTCATATTGACATTTTGTATATTTGTTGTTTGATTTGACCTGTAATACCTTAGTCAAATGAATGGACACTATCTGAGGACACAACATTAACTTACACACGGAAAGAAATCTGCTCTGCAGGCCAGTCCTCAACTCTTCTGCTTTGAACAACCCTGACTTTGGGCTGCAAGGCAGTTCTGAACGGTTCTTTGGGCCTACAAATGGCTAAATGAATCAGATTATCGGGACCTTAAGTGTGCTGGAAATTTCACAGTTCTTTTGTTGTTTATAAAGTTTCCATTTATAATGAAATATAAATATTCCGGACAGCTAAAACGAACTGTGAACAAGGCTTACCTCCTAGGTTCTTCAGGGTGAATAAAGCTCTGAAGCGCTGGGGCAAGTCCAGTCCTGGATCCACCAGAACCCTTCCGACTGCCGCCACCTGCTCCGCACCAGCCATCCTGCTCCACAGGGAGACGGACAGTTTTTTAAAAGATCAAAGAGCTTTCAGCTTTAATTCTTATGATCTCTAAAGAAAATAAACTTGAAGAGATTTAGTTTAGTGAAGCTGAATCAATCCCTCTGGATGAGGAGTAACTTTTTCCTCTGTATACGTGCACCAGTGGTGTCATAACAACGCGGCCACGAGTCACTTTTCAGCCAGGCTGCACGCGTTCACTCACCGGGAGGCTACATAATACCAGGCGGCTCAAGCTAGCTGCTCACTTCCGGAGTTAGAACTGCATCTCTCTCCGGCTGAACTTTTCAATCAACAGTGAACAAAAGGCACTGTTGACAAGAAACGATGGATAACAAATCTGCCGCTATTATTACGAACCTTAATAGTCAACCGATGATGTTGACAGGAGCCTCCGCTTCTGCGTCACCGTCTTCCTCAACTAGTCTGCGAGGTTCGCAAACAACAGATTAGTGGATTACCGCCACCTACTGGACTGGAGAGGGCACTGCGGGACACATTGGACTGACTGTGTAAGGTCATTTTCTCTCCCTGACACATTTGTCCCTGACCTGTTTGGAAGCACCTTGGTCTTCATGGCGTTTCTTGCTTGATAGTGCCTCCTGATTAGTAGTGTTGCACACTCAGAGCAGGTGTATATACACTCACCGACTACTTTATTAGGTACACCATGCTAGTAACGGGTTGGACCCCCTTTTGCCTTCAGAACTGCCTCAATTCTTCGTGGCATAGATTCAACAAGGTGCTGGAAGCATTCCTCAGAGAGTTCGGTCCATATTGACATCATGGCATCACACAGTTGGCGCAGATTTGTCGGCTGCATATCCATCATGCGAATCTCCCGTTCCACCACATCCCAAAGATGCTCTATTGGATTTAGATCTGGTGACTGTGGAGGCCATTTGAGTACAGTGAACTCCTTGTCATGTTCAAGAAACCAGTCTGAGATGATTCCAGCTTTATGACATGGCACATTATCCTGCTGAAAGTAGCCATCAGAAGTTGGGTACATTGTGGTCATAAAGGGATGGACATGGTCAGCAACAATACTCAGGTAGGCTGTGGCGTTGCAACGATGCTCAATTGGTACC
>JAVQJG010213323.1:0-14850 GCA_036024015.1 Craterocephalus amniculus
AAACAGGACTGAAACCAGATCAGCTGATTTATGATGGCAGACTCCTGAGCTACAGCGCCTCCCTCACACCAGCCGTTAACTCGGTGCTGAAAGAAAGCGGACTTCTACCAAAGAACAGCTTCTGCTAGGATTCATGTGTGTCACCGATAATTAGTCCATGTGGATCAAAGTTTTTGACACGTAGGATTGTGGAAATGAATCATTAGCTCCATGCAGATATGTAAGATTATGTAAGATGTATGTTTGTGATCTCAAAGTATTGATCCCTCACATATCAACTATTTAGGCTCCCTACTTAGACTCCCTGATTGTTTTACGATGGGTGGAAGATTTATAGCAAATTCCACGATTCTTCAATATTGCTTAATTATGAACAATTATAACAATGAAAACAGAGTAGAAACCATATTTTCCCCAAAAATGCGTATCAGATAAGAGCTAGATATTAAGATTTATTCATCAGCGATAGATTAGAACCAGCTGGAAATGATGCATCTAAATTTGGAAAAGACAGAACAGCAGCCAGACCATCAATCTGCTATAATACCTGATCAAACAAGTTTGAATAGATAAAAGAATACATTTAAAAAAGAAGAAGAAGAAAAAAAATCGGTTTAGAAATCACAAAGCAAAAATTTACTATATTTATGTGAATGGACTTTTCTTCCCACCAACTAACTTTGCTCTAGAATTGATTTCATGTGAAATAATTTGGAGCAAATTTGTTGTTTATTATCAATCGAGTGGAAAGCAACTAAACTGGTCGCTCTGAAATCACTGCCCTTTGGTAGGAACTACTTTTTCTTCCAAAGGTCACTCACTTGAGCTCTCTGTCCGGAGGTCAGTGACCCGAGGAGCTGATGTGAGATATGTGTGGGATGACAGACATATCGTAGCAACGCCATAGGCCTTGTTAAACCTCTGTTAATCAACCAAATTAGAAGTATTCATCCTTATCACAAGGAGATCTGAAGATAAGGAGAGGACACGCGCTGCTAGGTATATGTTGTTAAATGCTGCAGGCAGCTTCTATCAGCTAACCAGGTTCTATCGAGGTGTAGAGGGAAAACATGGGGAAATGAGAGCGACATGTTGGGCTTCAGCTGTATTTTGGGTGTTTAAATATCTTTCTAAGGGATAGGGGTATGTGTTTATGTTCAAATGATGAGTTACCTGCATTCTTAAAACTAGGCAACCATGATAAATATGGTTATGAAATAAGGAAATGCTACAAAAGCTGTATGAGATCAGGTTAGATTGATGTGTTTGTGTCCCTGAGTTAATTTATTTAGTCTGTGACAGTTTCCATCAGTTTGTCTGAGTGTCATTAAAACACTCACTACTGGGAATGAAACAGGCATTATGGGGTTTAAAAAATGGAAAAATATGAATGTTAAATATGTAATATTAGGGATATTTAAAGGATATTTCAATGTAAAGGTGAAGTGCAAAATTTTTGTGATGGTTTGCAAATCCTGCTTCACTGGTCTGTTACTTCCAGTGTGGGTGAAAACTCTGGGAGAAACGGATGTTAAGCTTCCGCCTCCCCGCAAGTTTCTAAGCTTCTGTTTTAGTACAAAGTCTGAAAATCATCAACATTAACATCTTGGTTAAAATTCAATTAAGCTACAGAAATCTTCGCACAATCTACTAGACTCAAAGCCTTCAAGGAGCTCTTTTCTTTAGACAGATGTAAATTATTCTCTTACAGAAGAACAATTTTTAATAAGGTTGAAAATTATTAACTAGTAATTTTGTAATAACGGTCACATCCATCCAAACCTGGAAGCAGAATGCTGCTTTTAATTTTAAGCTTTTAACTGTATTTAAGTCATTTTAAGTATTTTATGGTTTGACGGATCATTTTGGGTATATTTCTTATTTAATCCATTTGTAATTGTATCAGACCATCATGGTTGATGTATGTGATTAATATTTATCGTTGATGTTTGGAAGGTCTTGAGGACCTTTCTGTAAACAAACTATGAAATGACTTTACTTGACTGGGTGGCTGTGACTCAGTGGATAGAGATGTCGTCTATAAACAGGAGGCTGGCGGTTCGATTCCACTCCACTACATCTTGAAGTGTCCTTGGGTAAGACACTGAACCCTACCTTGCCTCCTGATGTGCCTATCGGGTATGCATGTATGTGAATGGTTAGTTTCTTAGCACCAAGTATGTTTCAGTATAGGTGCTGTATGAATGGGTGATTTAGACATGTAGTGTTAAAGCGCTTTGAGTGGTCACATGCATAGAAAAGCATACAAGTACAGTCCATTTGACTTAAAATGTTTCTAAATTTTATTTTTTTCGTAGGAGGCATTTCATTGGGTTTGATTCATATTTGATTTGTATTTTTTATACTTTGCTTTGCACTGTTTTACAGCACATTGTTTTAAATAAGAGCTGAAAAATGAGAAAGTCGAAAATGTCGAAAAACTGAACACAGGTGACGGAAAACAAAGTTGCTGGTTCACCACAAAATCTATAAAGAAGGTTGATGATTTATAACCTGGAGCTGAAAAATGCACGACAGTCATTCTTTTCTGACATCATTGCAATGAACAGTCATAATGCTCGAGTTCTGTTCATCACTGTTAACATGTTAGTTAATCCTCTTGTAACCCCAGAACTGCTATCTAACCAGTCCTGTAATGAGTTTGCGTCTTTCTTTCAAATTGAAAAAACTAAGCAATCCAGGGACAGGACATGTGTCCTCACTATGTCCACTCAAAGATATTAACACC
The DNA here is from genome assembly GCA_036024015.1 of Craterocephalus amniculus. Taxonomy (NCBI): domain Eukaryota; kingdom Metazoa; phylum Chordata; class Actinopteri; order Atheriniformes; family Atherinidae; genus Craterocephalus; species Craterocephalus amniculus. Next base: position 2,750 of record JAVQJG010213323.1, read on the forward strand.
ACGACCCATTTTTTCCCAGCCAGTCCAAAAAAACCTGGATGAGATCATTTCACATGTGAAAACCATCACTTGCTTCAAGACTGTTTCAGGATGCATGACCTCGGACATTTTACAGCTTGTAAACATGTCTCTGCTTTCAGGTGTCTTCCCTCAGACTCTAAATACTTCCGTCATCAAGCCACTCCTGAAAAAGAACAACTTAGACCCATCCCTCATGAGCAGCTACAGGCCGATATCAAACCTTCCCTTTCTTAGTAAGTTGATAGAAAAAGTTGTCTTCCAACAACAACACAACTTCCTGACACAAAATAGCTGTTTTGAAGTCTACCAATCAGGTTTCTGGCCACATCACAGCACTGAGACTTCTCTAGTTATCCGCTTGAACACAGATAACAGAACATCTTATTAGACCAGCTGAAAAACTGGGTAGGACTTTCTGGCAGTGCATTTCCGATTTTATTTGTTTATATTTTGCCGATAAGGATTTGCAACTTCAGAAAACCTCAAATTAAAAAAATCAAAAAATTTGTATATTTCTTGAAATCAATGAAAAAATTGATTTTAAATTAAGAAATGTCAGGCCTCTGAAGGTAAACTCTTGGATCTGTACTTGGTACATAAAATGTATTGGTTTTAGCTTTTATGTTGAACTGCCTGAATAAAACAACTTTTCCAGCATATTCAAATTTTCTGAGCACCTGTATAAGTCTGACCAAAATAAAATAAAGCTCTATCCTGGGCCCCCTGCTGTTCAACATCTATGCGCTCCCACTTGCTCACATTATGAAAAACAACAATATACTGTATGTAGCCATGCCTATGCTCATGACACACAAATCTACATACCCATCTGACCAGGAGACTACAGTCTGATACAATCACTGATCAGATGCATTGATCAGATTTTAAACTGGATGTGTCACACGTTTCTTCAGCTAAATGAAGACAAAACTGAAATAATTGTTTTTGGAAACAAAGAAGAAAGAATAAAGGTCTGCACTCTGCCGCAGCCGGCCAAGTTAAAAAAACACCAATAGAGCCAGAAACTTAGGTGTAGTCAATTGACTCAGACCTGGACTTCAGTATTCATTTGAAGTTAGTCTATAATCACTTTAAGAACATATCAAGGATTAAAGGACTGATGTCCATCCAGGACTTAGAAAAACCTGTCTATCATTATCTTTAGTAGACTAGACTACTGTAATACAATCATTACAGATCTCCTAAAAGGTCCATCAGACAGTTGCAGTTAATCCTCACTAAGACTAGGAAAGTGGATCAGATAACACCAGTCCTTACCAAGACCAATAAAGTGAATCATGTAACACCAGTCCTCAGATCTTTACACTGACTTCTTGTTTGTCAAAGAATCGACTTGAAAATCCTGCTGTTAGTTTACAAAGCTCTGAATGGTTTAGGGCCAAATATATTCAGGGCCATGTATTCAGGAACTTCTGGTTCTTTATGAACCAACCAGATCCCTCAGGTCATTAGGTCAGGTCTAATCTCAGTTCCCAGTGTCAGACCTAAACATGGAGAGGCAGCGTTCAGTTTTGATGCTCCTCACATGTGGAACCAACTCCCAGAAAGCTGCAGGTCTGTTAGATCTCAGCCATTTTACATCAGGGCTAAAGACCTGTATTTACGGGGCCTTCTACGATAAGTGATACGTTTTTAATACTTTTAATGTTTTCTGCACTCTGCTGTAATATTTCTAATGTTTGTATGTAAAGCACCTTGAATTGTCCTGCACATGAAATGTGCTATACAAAAAAAATGCTTTAGAAATACAAAAAATAATTTCATGGTTCATGAAGCCTCCTACTCAGTGTTGATCACTCATCATTCTGAATTGGTCCCTTTCATTCTGGTCTACAAGGGAGATATGGTTCATTACAAACATTAAAACATTGGATGGTCTTTGCTGTATAAACAGGGGTTTAACTTATGGTCACCAGGGTCAAGTTTGTTCAGGACATTTAGGTAAGCGCCAAAAGCCTGAAAGGACCCCAAAATAACAACAACAAAGGAAGTACAGGCTGCATCCAGGTCACGGAGGGATCCGACTAGCATTTGCTAACAACACATTGGTAAAACGAAGGCGTTTTGTGGCAGATAAAGCCTCATTTAGTGGGCGAGCACCGATTGCCCGATCTCTCCCGTTATATGGATTTATGCTGATCGCGTGTTCACATAAATATTTCCTGATGGAGTTTGAGTTGCGCCACAACTGTCTGGGTGAGTAAATGATCATATAGCATACTACAACATAGGTACAGGTTGAAAAATACCGAAGTTCTCCTTCAATGGAAATCATGTAAAAGGTTTATTGTTTGGATGAGGGCCACTGCTTGCTATTTAACCTTAGCAGCTCAGAATTTATTTACCATACAGATGTTTGTGCACAGGGCAAATATTCCGTTTTTTAACTTTAAAGCTACAGGTTATAATCTTCAGCTACATCTAACAGTAAGACTGCAGATTTACCACGACGTTAAGGGAATACTTCGCCCTCAGAATGATCTGCCTTTATTTTCTACTCACCCTCATGCTAATTAACACTCTGGAACACTTTTTTATGATTTATCATGCAGCCATAGATGTGGGGAGATTTTCATTCTCAATCAATTCCATTACAGCGATGTTGAACGGTGCCTGTTCAAAACGGTCCATAAAAGTCAACAAAGAACTTGGCAATTTTCCTACATACTGTAAGATATGTAGGAATATGTAATCCAAGTGTCGTGAGTGGGTAGTGTCCATAATTTACTTGAAACGACATCATTTACTATATTTTTTTCAAGCTGAATTGCAGCACATTGTACTTCATGTACACATGTTCAAGATGCTAGGATGGCCGCGGCAGAGTGGGGGTAGCGTGGAACCACCTATAGTAGCCAGTAGGCTGAGAATGCGCAGAACGTGCTACCCCCAGTCAGGGACATGAACACTTTGGACCACTGCTACAGTACAATAAAAGACGCATATTGTTCTGTTCCTGCACTGCTTTGGGACTTTCTGACCACTGAGTGGTGCATCTTATCCCAACCTACAAGCAAAAGCTGAAATCTGCTAAGCCTGTAGTGAGGACTGTGAAGAGATGGACGGATGAGTCAAAGATGCAGTTAAAGGCCTGGTTTGACTGCACTCATTGGAGCGTCTTTGAAGCTGCAGCCACAGACTTGGATGAACTGACAGACACTGTGACATCTTACATCTGTTTTTGTGAGGATATGTGTTTGCACACAAAAACCTTCTGCACATTCAACAGCAATAAACCATGGTTCACTGATAAGTCGAGGCAACTTTGCCAGGACAAGAAGAAGGCCTACAAGAGTGGGGATAGGGACCTGTACAAGCAGTCCAAGAACAAACTGACAAGGGAGATCAAGGCAGCAAAGAGGAAATACACTGGAAAATTGACGGACCATTTTTCTGCCAATGACTTGACTGCAGTTTGCAAAGGCCTGCAGACCATCACCAACTACAGGAGACCCCCACCCTGTGGAGTGCTCCTGCCCAGCTGAGGACCTCATTGTTAACGACTTCTATTCCAGAAGTTGTATAATGTTTATAGATGTGCGAGGTCTTATCCTGCTTCAAACGCTCCACCATCATCCCAGTTTCTAAGAAATCCCCTGTGACAGGATTAAATTACTACAGACCAGTCGTCTGACGTCTCTGGTCATGAAATCTTTTGAGCAACTGGTGCTGGTCCACCTGAAGGACATCACAGATCCCCTGCTAGACCATGATAATTTAGGGTCCCATAAAGGTGCGGGGCCACCTGTACGATGGCGCCAACTATTGTAGATGCCCCACCGCTGACTGTAAGATAGACACATGAAAGTTGGCACACAAGTAAAACTCATTGAGCTGGACAAAAAATCCTCTTGGAGGAACCGCCTAAACCTAACAGGAAGTGAGCTTCCAAAATTTTATCAGGTGTGAAATGGTAAGTTTCCCAAAGTTTGATGTTTCGTTATCAAACAGGAAGTCGTCATAACTTTCACATACAAGCAGGTATCTGTCAGTCCAATCCGCAACATGAGGACATGTCAAGATTTGGTCAACGCCAAAGCCCCGCCCCCTGGCGCCGCCATTGCTGTTTTTTTACATTATAGATTATAACTTAGGGATCATTGTCAGAAAAATCTTGAAAACTATTCTGTAAACGGTAAACATGTTGGTGATCCTGAACACCGAAAGCTGTGGGTGTGGCCATGGCGGAACGGCGAACTTCGATGTGACGCCATGGCATCATATTATCTATAAATCAGTCATACTTCAACCAATCACCATTAAATGTACAGGAATTATTTAGGGACTGACCCTGAACAGATCCATACCATCACTCCCAGTGTATGCCTTAGCTCCACCCACTTATAAAAGGATGTGACTTTTTGACTCTCTGCAGATCTGATTTTTAACTGTTTTTGGAACCTGAAAATGGTTCCAACCATGTCAAACCCATTCAAGAATCTACAGAAAAAAAATCTCACCTTACTTTGCAAAATGCAACCGTGGCAAATGTTGGGCTGATGCCATGAAACAGGAAGTCCCTGTAACTGACACATGCTAACATCAAATGTCACGAAACGTGGTATTCTGGCCCATGCTTTGAACTGGCTGTTAGTTGAATATTATGAATATTTAAATAAATAGCTCTCAAGCACCCTGTACAATTTTTCATTTTGCTAGCCCCGTCCACTAGATTATGATCATGTCAGAACCTACAAAAAAAGTCTCTTAGACCTATAGGCTAAAGTCAACATCAAGTCGGCTATCTTTGGAAAAGTGCCATTTTTAGAGCTCATTTTTGCACAATTTTGTCTCCTCCTAGGGATTTTGTCCTATTGAGCTGAAACTTGTTTGGGATCATCATCAGAACCTTGTGATCAAACGTTATCAAAAGAATTCACCCAAGATAAAGGGCGTGGCCACGGCGCCCTCTACATGTGGAATTAGCACTTTTTCACCAAATGTCAGATATGTGCATATTTTCCCGCCCACTACATTTACCCACATGGATTCCCTTCATGCATGCATAAGGCTACAACCAGCAAAAAAGTCTCTTGGACCTATGGGCTAAAATTAACAGGAAGTCTGTCATCTTGAAAAAAAGGACATTTTTGGTCCTCACTTTTGCCATTTAATGTGCATATATGTACCTCACTTTTTCACTATCTCCTCCTAGGGATTTTGTCCTATTGTTCTAAAACGTGTTTGGGAACATCATCAGACCCTTGTGATCTAAAGTTTTCAAAAGAATTGGCGAAAATTAAAGGCTGTGGCTGCAGCCCCCTCTATATGTAGAAATAGCATTTTTTGACAAAATGTCATACACAAACCTATTTTCCTGCCCACTACATTTACCTACTTGGATTAAATCCATTACACGCATGCACAAGGCCACAACAAGCAAAAAAGTCCATTAGACCAAGTGGATAAACTGAACAGAAAGTTTGATTCTTGTTGAAATAAAGTTTTTAAGGGGTTTGTGAAGTTGATACATTGCAGCAGCAAAGGAAATGATATTTCAAATTAAAATCATGAAACAGGAAGTCAGTAACACCATTTAAATGCATGGTAAGTTGTTTGGGATCATCATGAGACCCTTAAGATCAAAAGTTATCAGAAGAATTTCCTAAGTTAAAGGGCTTTGCTGTGGCGCCCTGTAAATGTGGAGACTCTGAAGTGCTGAATTTACTGTGACATCAGGGGTGGTGAGGAAATGCTGTGTGGAGCAGCATGACATAGTGCGTGGCTGCAGGTGAGGCAGGTTGCATGGGGACTTGGCGGTGCCTCCATCACCGCTTGCGGCTTTTCATTATTACTATTATTATTATTATTTTTATAATCATTATTTATTTGTTACATCTTTCTGAAAGTAATTAAAATTAAAACATTTTCTCAATTTTATCTCATTTTAAAGACAGAATAGGAACATGTTTACTTTCTTTTTTAACATTTCCATATATGGCAGAGTGGTTTGGGTAAGCATTAAGATAAAAGGTGGGGCAGTGTACTGGAGTGCAGAAGTGTAGGGGCCGGGTCTTTATTTCACAGTGCATTATGACAACTCTTTCTCATGCTTATTTTCTGATGAATACCCAACGAACATGCCTGTCTGGTAGGAGTGCAGCGAAAAATGCAGCCTCACAGACCTAACAGGAGGTTGCTGATCAGTGTTTTTCCTCCACCAAGGTGAGAGGTAATGCACACTGGGGATCTGAATTTCCAGCTGGTCCATAACTTGTCTGTCATATTAGAGTTTTCATATTTGATTAAGATTTTTTCATCTTTTCTTAAAGATAATCAAAACAAAATATATCTTTTTATTGACAAAACTTTAGATGAGCTCTCTGGATAGTTCAGAAATCCAGTTTGTCAATGTTTGGGTATGTGGTTGGTGGGCGCGCCTGGCTTCAGTACATGGGGCGAAAAACGCCTCTTATCTGGCAGCTGTGGCGCTCATCTTGACCACTTCCTGCTGAATTTATTTTTGTTCTTTCCCTGTCCGTGTTGTTAAACAGTTCCCAACGCCCTACCAAAAGCTCCTGAATTATTCCTCTTATGTAGAAATCTTAATAGTTTTGTTTTCAATTCATTAGTCCATGTGCCAGAGCCTAAAATTTCAATTGTCGGTACCACGGAAGGTGAAAAAACTTACTTGTTGTGTCTGAAAAGATCCATGTCTATAGATGATATTTTGCTATGATAACCCTTTCAGGATGGCAACTCACTCGTAGTTATCAGCTCATGGAATCACTCTCCCCCTTCAGGAAATGACATTTCAGATGCAGGTGTACATCTGGTTTAGACTCATGTCAAAGCTGGAAATGTTATGCAATGTTATATTTGGTATTATCATAAAGGATTCCTTTGAATGTTTTATTAAAGCTAAAATATGAATCTGTCTGACCAACGTAGATGCCACTGCAGCTCCATAAACAATTAACAAAATACATTTTTACACAATTTCTGCCTAAAGGATAAACTGCCTTTTAGCCCTGTGTCATCTGGAAGCAACAAGGAGACAAAATACTACTAGAATAGTTGTTACCCCGTAACAGCATTGTGAATGCCCCAATACTGAATGACTGGGATGAAATGCTGAATGACTGCAGACTTTTTGAAGGCATTTAGAGATATAGCAGGTTAAAGATAATATGTTCAAATGATAAATTGATGCACAATTCCTGGAATTAAACCTGTAACCAAGAATGGACAGTCAGTAGTTCCAAACATAGTTTTGCCATTGTGAAATAATGCCTCCATTTGCATAATGTTGGGAAAATGTGAAAGTTTAACGGAGAAAGTCTGTAGTGGCTAAAGCTGAGGTGACAAACTTAGCTGAAACCATTATTGTGCTGAATGCAATAGTACTGTATTGTATAGCGCTTTTCTAGTCAAATGACCACTCAAAGCGCTTTGACACTACATGTCTCATTCACCCTTTCACACACATGCATGCAGCACCTATATTCGTACTTGTTGCATAGTCTAACCATTCACACACATTCACACCACCGATAGGCAAATCGGGAGGCAAGGTAGGGTTCAGTGTCTTGCCCAAAGATGCTTCGACATGTAGCGGAGTGGAATCAAACCTCCTGTTTATAAGACGACAGCTCTATCCACATGAGATACAGATGCCCTAAATGAGCTAAAATGATGGATTGCAGAATGATTGTCAAAGGCAAAAAAAAACTTGTTAAACCTGTTTGTTACCAGCTTCAAACACTTTTGTCTTTGCATTGCAGCCTTAATTCACTTTACTTCTGCAGGAGTCTGGCAACTGAGAGTACTGGGCTTTTTGCACAGCTTCACTACTTCCTGAACTTAAAGGAGAACTTCGCTTTTTTTTAAACTTGGTTCTGCTTTCGTCTTTCCTTTCATACATGTGAGTGATGGAGAAAGGAACGTTCAAGACAGGTCCAATATTTAGCCTGGCAGGCTATCAGAGTATCAGAGCACTTTAGTGTGGAGAAAAAAGCAAGGCGAAATAACGCGGGAGCAGTTGCCGATACTTATCATTAGCTGTGCTGCTAGCTGCCTCCATCACTTACATGTATGAAAGGAAAGATGAAAACAGACCCCAGGTTAAAAAAAAGTGAAGCTCTCCTTTAAGGCAGCTCATTTGTTTCCCGTCTTTCATTAGGCTACTGGACAAACTGATTAATCAAGGTGTATCTGGCCATTGCTGTCGTGAGTAAAGGTCGGGCACACCTGGATTGATCAGTTCTCCCAGAAATGAAAGACAGGAAACAAGGTCCCAATCCCAAAGCGCCCCCTACACACTACCCATACCCACTAACTCTCCATTGACACGTTGTCACGGACGCTAAAACTACGTAGTATGGAGGGCGAGTGGACAGCTCATCCCTCAGATGAAGGTGGAAACACAAATGGAACACTTGAGCACTCGCACACTCACGGTGTGCTCCTGCGAGGGGCTCGGGAGTTCAGTTGTATCCCAGTTATAATTACGTAAGTGATCAGAGGATGACGGCAGATTTTTTTGAGCCCTTTATTCCCCCTTTCCATAAGTCAGCATAAATGGTGACTTTTGCTAAGGAATTACGCATAAATCACAGCGATGTCATGTGAAACATCAGAGAAAGCAGCAACTCACTGGCAGAATTCTGTCAAGTTGGACAAGTTGGAGAAAAACTTTGGTAATGGCACCCAAAAAAATTCTGTACAAGCTGAAGGGGTTACCATTATTAAAAGGTCGCTTGCCATGTTGGCTGAGGAAGTTGCTGTTGGGGAGACAACAGCAGAATACTATTATAAGCCCAGTGGAAGAAATCAAGGCCTTGAGGCTCCAAAACACTGAGGAGAATCAGCGGGCTTTGTTATTGGAGAACAGAGTGGCTGATCTGGAGCAATTTATAGAATATATATAAATATTCTTGATGTTGTGAGAAAAAGTAAATTATCCACTGACTGGAATGGGATAGATATGGTACTAGTAAAAAATGTTATTGAGGAGATTGTGGAACCATTAACAAATATATATAACTTGTCCTTTCAAACTGTTACATTTCCAGAATGAAAATAGCAGAGGTAATACCAGTGTATAAGTCTATGGATAGACACCATAACACAAACCATAGGCCTATTTTTTTACTACCCCGGTTCTCCAAAATCCCTTAAAACGAAAAAAAGACTGGACAAATTTATTGAAACCCTTCAACTTTTAGATGACAGTCAATACGGATTTCGAACAGGTAGATCAGCTTCTTTTGTTCTGATGGAACTAATAGAGGAAATTACAAATAGTATAGATAACAAAAAATATACAATTGGGATTTTCATAGACTTAAAGAAAGCATTTGATACGGTCAATCATGGTATTTTACTAACTAAACGATAAAGGCATTGTGTAAGAGGGGTTGGATTGGACTGGGTGAGATGTTGTTGCTTGATTGCAGAATCATTATTGTTTATGGGTGCACAGTGTGAGCAGTCGAGTCGTATCCGACCCCCGGGCTTCTTAGGATCTTATAGTGTGAGAACATGAATTGTGCAGGATGCACTTTAGAACCCTGCGATCTATTCATACAGTCTGAGAAGGACCTGCGAGACACGACTGAGAAAATTGTACGCATTCCTGGCTCAAGTGATCATCAACAATTTGTGGAAATAAATCAGCTTTTTGGAATATACTGTGTGGAATGCCAAAGGGGTCGGTTCTTGAACCAACGCTTATTATTATTTATATAAACGACATATGGAGAGTGTCAAATATATTGGCATTTATTTCGTTTGCTGACGAAAAAAAATAATTTTTTGTTCTGGAGTCAACTTACAATATCTTGTGGAGATTATCACAAATGAAATGAAATCATTGAAACAATGGTTTGGATGCAAATAAATTGTCATTGAATTTAGGTAAAACAAAAATAATGTTATTTAGAAAACAAAAAAAATCCTCAAACAAAATTGGAAAGTGATTAATGGTCGGAAATAAATTTCTTGGAGTGATCATAGACTACAAAATCAGTTGGAAACCTATGATAAACCAATTTAAAGCAAAATTAGCCAAATCTGTAGCAATACTTGGAAAATCAACATATATGCTGGACCATAAATCATTACATATACTCTATACTACTCATATTACAATATTTGACTTACTGTGTGGAGATACTGGGTAACAAAACCAGCCTACAACCACTAAAATAACTCGGAACATCTTGATCATACCAATCCAATACTTTTAAAATCATATATTCTGAAGTTCCCTGACTTGGTCAAATTCAAGAGCAAACAACGTTAACTTTAGAGTTCTGCATGTGTCCTGCATGTTTGGCACACAGACAGAAAATAACCAGGGGAAGGAAGATAAAACAAAACTAGCCGATGTTTCTTTATGCTGCCGTTTGATGTTATGTGAACACAATTATCAGCTTTCATTCAGAAGTTTGATCGGAAATGTCAAACGGTAGTAATGGGAGTAGGCTATTGGAGGAGAATAGTAGTAGATTTGTGGAGTCACTATAAACTATGTGAAGTATAATGTAGCTCCTATCATTGTCATGGCTGCTGAATTCATGATGTTTCGGGGACAGTGAGGGGAATCACAGGCGGCTTGTGCACCTCGCCTTGTACACAACTCTACACTGGCATCTCTGTGTTACCATGGTGAGGCGTGCTTCCCTTTTCCGGTGAAGGGAAAATTGTGCCTCATTCCAGCCCACCTTTTTTATGCCCTCCACCTCCGACTGAAGTGTTCTTCGGCCGCTGTGAGTGTGACTTCATTTGGAGTCACACTTGATAGTGAAGAGGTAGTGTGTAGGGGTGGTTTGGAATTGGGCCAAGGAGCCCCAATACAGGAAGTAACAGAGTTGTGCATAGAGCACACTGCACAGCTGAGTGCAATGAGCTCAATCATGCAGGCTGCAGTGGTCTGATTGGAAACCGCAGCAATAACGTTCACACAACAGCAAGACTAAGAGTTAGGATTACAGCACTTAAGCGTACTTTGGTTTTTAGGGGTTGTATTGAGTTTAGAGACCCCGTGAATAAATGAGGAAACCCTTTGACAAAAAAAGGGTATGTAGAAATTCAATAATGACATTTTAGACTCATGTGGAAATTCAGCTGCTTAAAGCTGCATTTATTTTATTTATATAAAAAACATTGTTTGGTTCTTCATCATTCTAAGCTGATGTTAGTAAGAGCCACTGTAGAAGGTCTAAAGAACCACTTGCAGCTCCAGAGCAGCAGGTTGCAGATCCCTGGGTTTGATTAAAAACTTGATTAAATTCCATGTAAACACTCGTCTCCACTTTAGGACTAAAGATTGGCTTCCTGTATTGAAACAAATCTTATTTTCTTCTAATTAGCAGGAATAAAATTGTTGAATCTTTCTTTGATCAGTGTTGGACTACAGCAACATCACTTACGGACATGCAGGCTTATCGTCAGACCTCTGGACCCTATTGATCACTCAGGTGTCATATTTATTATCAGGGATTGATATGACAGCCATCAATGTATTAAAGTTGGCTGGACCAAAAACTGATATTGGTTTAGTTTCAAGGCCCTTACCGTAAAATTTCTGCATACATTTCATCCCTGTGAAAGGCGCTCTGGAAACATCTGCATCTGACAGTGAAATAGTCAAATTTGGGGACATTTATCCATTAATAGCAGTCAATTTTGTCTCCATGATGCTCTAATGGCAGTGTAAAGAATACAATACTGGCAGGGGCAAGGTTAACAAAGATGTGAAGGGGGGGGGACACTTAGCACGATCTTAGCACTTGACATAACTACATTGATCGATGACCAGCAGTTCACCTGTTCAAACTGTATCCTACTCCTTGAATTTATGGTTGTGTTGTTCTCTCAAATGTACGTCGCTTTGGATAAAAGCGTCTGCTAAATGACGGTAGGAGTAGTAGTAGTAGTAGCTGTCGGGGAAAGCACAGGAAGTAGTGGCGGCGCTTCCCCTGAAGGACAGCCTTGATTATGATAAAGTCAAATCCACAGTCTTGCAAGCTTATGAACTTGTGCCTGAAGCATATCGACAAAAGTTTCGTCAGCAGAAACAAAGTGCTGGACAAACTTATGTAGAGTTTGCTCGT
>JAVQJG010213334.1:0-35615 GCA_036024015.1 Craterocephalus amniculus
TGAAGAGTTAGTTTGTGCCACCATGGGATAAGCATATGGAGGCCGCAGTGCGTCATATGCAGCCGCCCAGTGTTCGAGTCCCGATCCTGGCACCTTTGCTGCGTGTCATCCCCACTCTCTCATAACCCATTTCCTGTCTGCACCACCATCAATAAAAGGCCACTTGAGCCAAAACAAATCTAAAAAAAAAAAAAAAAAGTTTGTGCTGCCATGTTTTTGCAGTCATGTGACTGCAAAGCTACGCTTGATTTGTGAAAACACCGCAAGTGTAATAACACGGTATAAAAGGTGCTTTTAGAAAATTAAAAATATTGTCCCCATGATCTGCAGCATCATTATGTAGAAACTCTTCTTTATTCCAGCTTAGCTACCCTCTGTCTGCTATACATGAACAGTTAAGCAGCAGATTAAACCACATACCTCCCCACTTGAACTTCTTCCTCCTCTTTTCTAAACTGTATGAAAGCTGCTCTGGAGCACATGGGCGAACCATTGATATCTGTCAACATTGACCTCTACCTGAGATGTTTCCCACTATTATTTGTCCTTCCCCCTCTCTCGTAGCGAACAATGACTCTAGCGGTACTTTAAGATTGAACAGCTGGTGAAAGTAAAACTCTGTGTTGCAGTTCGTGTAAATCACTTTATGTTATTAGATGTTCTATCAGTGTTCTTTTTCTTCTCTAATCCATCCGTAGGGCCATCCAGCTCATCTTGTTACATCTTGCTTTAAACACCCTCATATCCTGCCATCATAACAGAAAAATGAGCGATGTCTGGGGCTGTCATGCTGCACTCGTGGTCAAAAATATATAATTAAACACAATTGATTACATAAATTAGTTAGTTACCGTTGTTAAACTTTTACTTTTGCCAAAGTAATTATCTAAGACATTACCCTGATCTCCCTTTTCCAAAAATAACATACCTCAGCTTTAACTTGGGATGTAACCTGATGCGGAGGAAAGTTTATTTTTAGATTATTCCTTCTGAACAGCAAAAAGAAATCAAAGTGTGCTGAACCACATTAGAAAATCAGAGTGTTTCATCATTCTGGCTGCCACTGTGTGGAGACGTTTTTGTCAGAGGAGTTATTCAGGAACTTCTAAAATTCACACTATGTGCAGTAGATGTCTGTGTATCTTCTTGTACACGATTTTATTATTATCAATGTTTGGGGAGGGGCCTTGCTCAAGGACCCACAATGCAATAATTTATTGTATTTAAATGTATACTAAAACATTTTGAATTGTAAAATTTTTTTATTTAAATTTCTTCTTTGTGAAAGTCTACCTGCACTGTGAACATTTACTTTGCTTTTTCATGAAGGTTATAGTTGGACTAAAGCTGCATTTTCCTTTTTATTTGCTTATTTCTACATTCCTATCAGACAAAGAGTTAAAGACAAGATTGCCCGAGACCGAGAAGAGAGAGCACAGAAGGTACCACAGCCAACGATCATGTTCAGTTTCTTCCAATTAATTTATCTTTTTGCAGTAGGGCCCATAACTTTGACTTTGTTGTTTTTTCCTGTTCAGTTTGGAGGTGGAGCGCCGGCAAGCACCGCTGCCTCGTCCCAACCTACCCCAACGAGTCCTTCATCCCCCACCAGTCAGGGCCCTCCACCTACTAAAAAGGAGTATGATGAGTCCAGAATACAGGTGAAGGCTTCACACTCAGTTTATTTCATTATATCATTATTAAGAGAGATGGTCACATGACAGCCGTTGTATTGATCATCATTAGGGTCCAGCAATACAGCATTTAGATGATGAGTAATTAATAAATATTGCTAAATATAATTTCAAACTCAACGATGAAGTATTTAATTCTACATTTTAAAAGTAAATATTAGAGGAATTGCATATTGAAATATAAATTCATCATGAAATAATTTGACTTTAAAAAGGAAAATATTAGTAAATAGTACTTACCATTTTACACATTTAGGTAATTCCCTTTCCCATTTTCTTTTCCTCTCACTTTTTCAAATCCTTTTTGCAACTGGAAAGTCCTCGTGTGGCAGAATAAAAATGGAACGGGGTTAACCATTAAGGAAATAGATTTTCTTTAATATATCCATTTAAAATGTGTAATCACAAAACACTATGCAGTTAAAATTATTTTTGTATTAACTAATTGTTGAATATGAAATTATTTTTAGCCATTTATTTATTTCTTTACTATTAATTACTCATATTCCAGGTCCTGTATTGCTATTTAAAAGACCTTCCTGGTCTGCCATGCATGCAGATCTGAAAGCAAAAATGTTGAACACATTGTGGAGCAGTGCACGACATCAATCTCATCTTCTGTAAGATTTTCCGCCTCTGATGGATGACGTTTTTGTTCACAAAAATGAAATGTTCATAAAGCGGCTGAGAAATAAGACACAAGACACCTCTGAAAAAGTGAAATATTTTTCATTTTTGCTTCTATCATTCTTTAACTTTTCTCCTGTCTTATTCTTTTTTTATGTATTCATTCACAGGTCCGCCTGCTGGACGGCTCCACCATCACGACAGTCTTCAAGGCCCAGGAGCCGCTGGCGGCAGTGCGTGTTTACGTGCAAATGAACGGCAACACCCCTGAGGGTCAGGACTTCACGCTGCTGTCACCCTACCCCCGCCACGTCTACACTGAACTGGACATGGAGAAGCCCCTCAAAGAGCTGGGTCAGCTGGGAATATGAATAGAGAGCATGCACTGATGTACAGGGTTCGATTAGAGTGGTCTCATGAAATGGGACCTTAAATAAGATTAAATGTTCACATAATTAGTGGTGCAGCTGTATCTGTTTGCTGACCATGTTATCCCGATACGGTACCATGTTTAAACTTGGATTGCATTCATTTGACAGTGTAAGCAAAGTTTAATTTAAAATCAGAAAAGTTAGTTTCAGTCATTTAAGGCGTCAATATATCGAGATTTTCAGACATACAGTATGGAGACTTTGTCATGCAATGTATAGAATAAGGGAACATCGTTTAAATTGAGTTAGCTTGTTTTGAGTTAAAAATGTCTTTTATAGCATTTTGCACAACTGTATCCTTGTAATGGTCACTGAAAAGTATTTTTCATTATTTTAATACACATCTATTATAATTTCATTTTCCTAATATTTTAATGCACATGTGCTTCTAATCATTAACAAAGTGCATTTAGCACTCAGGGCAGTAAATTTTAACCATCTCTTTGTTTACTTGACAATTTTTTTTTATCGAGATATATATATCGTGATAAAAAATTATTGAGATATGAAAATTGATTCATATCGCCCAGCCCTAGTCTCACCTTTTCTCAACTTTCCTTTCTGCTCAGGTTTGGTGCCTACAGCTGTGCTGGTTGTTGCCAAAAAATAAGAACAGGAGGATCTGCTCTGTGAGCCTACCTCACCACTTCCACTACATCCACACCAGAAGCCGACCGGTCCAGGAGCAGAGCTTTCATCTGTTAGTATCACAACGTTATCCAGCTAAAGTAACTCAAACAGAGATGTATGGTGAGGCTGCATTCAGAGATGTCGGAGTTCTTAAAATGGAGATATGAAGAAAAATGTGGTTTTAGACTCGCTGAAGGCGGCCTCCTTCTGCTGGTTCTGTAGGTTGGTGCACACACTGAACTGGACAGTGATCAGTGCATGTAGCTGGTTTCTGACTGATACTTCGAGGAACGCCATTCACCACTTTTCAACAACACATTTTTAAGATTATATACAGAACAAAACTTTTCAGTTTTAACTTTGTCCATACTGGGCTACACAAGACCTACCTAAGTGGTTCTGAAAGGGCCTTAATTTAATCTTCACGATCTTCCTGATTTTGTGAAATTTCTTTTGACTTTTTTCAGATATATTGACAGTTGTGTCTACATAGTCACAGAAAATCCACTTACAATAAAACTGACCTGGAGGACTAAATTTTCTGAAAGTGTCCTGTTTCATTCTTTAAATCCTTCATGATTGATCAGCAACTGATAAAGTAGCCCTACTTCTACTACATCCAACTAAAGCTTCCCACATCTGTAGAAAGTCTCTGCCTGATGATCTCATTTAACCGTCTGTACATTTGCTTCACACATTTCTCAGCTGTTCTATACTTTAGTCGAGAGTTGTTGCCCACTGATGTTGGTTTTGTAATTTTGTAGGACGTGTCTATTAAAACTACAAAAAAATGGAGACAATACTTGAACAAGCCCTTACATATTAATTTATATGGTTATAGAATTAAAAGACGGTTTATACATTAGTTAATAGTTAAATAGTAATTAAGATTTTCCCTTTATTGCATGGGCGAGTAAGGACTAAACACCATTTAAACACTGATTTAATCTATTTAGAGTCAGATGCTTAAGTCGGATAACATTTTTTTCCTACCGATACTTGTGCTATGGGTATCGGCCAATATCAAGTGACTTTATTTTAAAACAGATGTCATATTACACCTGCATGACTTTGATATGATTAGCATTGTGATAAGGCCTGGCTCAGGTTAAACTCTTTGAGAAACATGAATGAATCCAACAAACTGAAGCCATTTATCTTTAAATGCAGTTTTGCTGGTGGGAGAATCCAGTGTGATACTGCCACACCACTGACATCATTACTATCGACTGCACACTGCAACTGTTTTGAGAACAATGAAGAAGAACTGGGTCAGAACTAATAGAGCTAATCAGTAAATGGATACTTTTTTCATAAATTATGTGGTGTCGAATTGGTGTCTGAACTGGAGTACTCGCCGATACTGATACCAGAATTTGGGGCAGTATCAGAGGCATCTCCTATACTGGTATTGGAACAACTCTACTTAAGACAGCGGTCTGTCCCTACCGGTGTATTTAAAATTCTGTTTTTAATAAAAACCAATTCTATAGTATTCACCATAACTTGTACAGTGAATTCAGGATGTGTGTAAGACAAACCTCACGCATTAAAATTGAATCACAAATACTCACACAGCATAAAGCTTTGTTTTGACACTATAAAACACCTTTATGTACATAGAGAAAAACACACACAACCTAATTAGTTGGAATGGCACAAAACAGTAGTCGTACTCTGCCTGTGATGTCCAGTAATGTAGATGACTTTTAAACACGAACAATGGGGCCACAAATACAAAAATAGTTCTGATTAAAATGCTGACACTTTTTTTGAAAATTGTTTTTTTTTTTCTTCAGTCTTTCCACCTGTCCCTCAGAATTCAGTCAAAACTGATGACATGGTAAATTAGGCCCACCCCTCATTTTCACCAATCCAGGACTTTGAGGCGACCCAGGGGGAGGACGGAGAGACAGAGGGGTGCAGGGTTGTCCGTTAGCAGGTGGACCCGCATGACCTGGTTGTTCAAAGTTTATTGTTCGGCTGGATCCACCTGCTGTCGCTCCCTTTTAGCTGGGTGGGTAATAGCCTTGGTTGTAGTTCCAGGTGTTCTGGTAGCCATAGCTGCTGTACTGTGGTTGCTTGGAAGGAATAACAGAAAAGATTTAGACAGGACTACTAACTAGACATACATTTTCATCCACCCTGATTTTTTTCTATTTATTATGTGAAAAACCAACCTGGTACCAGCTGCTGTACGCTCCATATCCGGCTTGTGCGCTCATGTCTGCGCCCATTATCGGAGGAGGGGGTGTGGTGATGGGCACATGTGGTACGGTTGGTGCAACTTGTGCAGACACGGCAACAGCAGAGCCGTCTTCACTTTTGCTCTGCTTCTCTGCTTCCTCATCCCTTAAGGATCCGATTACAAAGAATTAAACTAAATTCAATTAATGCAGTAAAGTTATAAGACCTTAACAGAATTCAAACACAATCTATTGGACTTAAAAATATGTTTAAAAGCACTAAACTGTGTATGTGAGGTAGAAAAAAATTAATTTTTAATTTATCCTGACTGCCAGTTTAAAAAGAAAGTCCTACATTATTGTGCTACAAAATAGTCAAATTTGAAATAGTCTTTCATATTTCTAAAAGGTTGGACTTTATTAAACTTTATTGAGTTAATCTCTCCTTCCTGTCTCACCCGTTTTCTGATCCTCTCTTTTTTCCACCCAGCTCCTTCAGCAGCTTCTGGTGGGTGTCATACACCGAAAGCACACTGCAAAAAAAAAAGAATTAATATTCAGATCATCATTTTGGTATATATAACCAGCTTAATCTAAACTATTAGCTATGACCTCTGACCTTTTGATAGAGTTGCTGTAATCCTCTGCAAACTGGAGGCCTCTTTGTGAGAGGAGGATCTTTGTGTGTGAGGCGAGAGGAGCTGCCAGGGCTCGCGTCACACACTCCTGCACTGCGTCAGCGGACACCCGTGGATCCCCTGACACTTCCAGCTCCAACAGGTTCAAGTGAAGTTTGTCGTTATCCTGGTGAAGGTCATACGAAGAAGAGGAGGAGGACAAGGGCAATTAAAATCAGAAGTCATGAAACTAAAGGATCCATTTTTTAAATAAAGCTGCACAGACTGAGATTTGCTAAAATTAATTGATCGAGCAAAATATCAGGATGAATGCAAGCTGGGATACTAAAGAAGCATAAGTGTACTAAAGACCTGATGCTGACGTTTTAACAAAGGTGAATCTTGAGCTAAAAAGCTAATTAGAAAGATTCAAAGCTCAAACTGGTGTTGACAAGTGTTCAAAATGCTCACGAGTCCCTCCACAAAGAAACAGCATTACAAGGAATAATCTGTTACAAGCAATACAGCCAATGAGAGATAATGATGAGAGAGAACATGAACAACCCATATTGTAGAGTTATTAGGATGCTTAGAAATTTTAACAAGATAAAAACTGAAAGATGCTCAAATCTCACAAACTGTTATTTACAATAGAGCATATAAAGCAGATGTCTAAACAGATTAAATCTTTTTTTTTGGCACAGATTGCGCTCATGTTAAATGTAATGCTTGCTGAAGCTCTCAAAATAGTCAGCACAGGGCATCGTTACCATGGTGTGGCATCTACTCTGAAATGATGCACCAAATATCCTCTACAGGTCAAAGATCTGGGCTGCTGGCAGGTCTCTTCTACTGTGAAGCCATGCTGGTGGACCAGCTGCAGTATGTGGTTTATCATTGTCTCGCTGAAATACACAAGTCTTTCCCTGAAACAGACAACATGTGGGCCGAGGCAAACATTTCTCCAAAACCTTTTCCTACTTCTCAGCATTCCTAGTTTCTTGCAAAACATGCAAGCTGCCCATACCGTACGCACTAATGCACCCCCATTCCATCAGATGTGCTGGATTTTAAACTGAACACTGAAAACACACTGGAAGGTCTCTCTCCTCTTGAGTTTTCTGTTTCTGGAAGTATCTCTGGGCCCATTTACTAATGACAGTGCCACTATCGTTCCCATGAGTGATTTAGGATCAGAGGGCCCAAAGTCCATAGCGATCCAATAAAGGTGTTTGTCCTTGTCCCTCACGCACAGAGACGCCTCCAGTTTGTCTGAATCTTTTGATGTTATGTGAAGTAGATGATGAGAGATGCAAAGCATTTGCCATTTCCCATTTGCATTTGCCAAGTATTCCACAATATTTTCTACTTTCTCACAGATTAGAGGCTCATCTGAACATCTTTACTTCAGGAAGGCTCTGCCTCTCTAGTTCATCCCTTTTATAGCTAATAATATAGTCATGATATCACTTAACATAATTACTTGCGAGATGTTTGCCCAGCTGAAACATTCCTGCTTTTTCAGCCATTTGTTGCCCCCCCCCACCCCCAACTATTTTGATCCCTGTAGCAAGCATCACATTTGACATGAGCTCATTTTGAGCATACAAATATAAAATTACTCAGTTTTGACATGTCATTTATGTTCTCTTGTGACTAAAATATTGGCTTTTATGTTTCACTTTTGTCAGATTTTAACAGTCGATGTCCCGGATCTGAGCCGTCTTCCTAAAAGAAAATCTAAATAAGTTTAAAGTAAAATAGTGAGAAAGATTTAGAAGGTTACTCTATAAAGAGACATTGCTTTGCATGTACTCCCAAAAGTTCAAATGAAGATCCATTTCTTTCAGGTGATGCTTCTGTTAGAAGTTTGTGGAATTTTTTTGGCAATTGATAAAGAGTCCCAACATGTCTGGAATTCGTTTGTACATGTATGTGGGCGTCTGGCTGATTTTAAAAGGGCCAATACGTTTTTTTTAATTTAAAATTGTATAATAGTATAAAGTACACAGAAGTACCAGGCTAAAGGAAGCAGTAGTGGATAGGTAGAAATAATAATGCTTCATGCACCATCAATCTAAAATGGCTGTTTTAAAACAGAAAGTTAAAGGATCCAGGTTCATTGTGAAGCATCTCACCGGACTAATTTCCAGGGCTTCCTGTAAAACTCTGCGGGCTTCGCTGAGATTCCTGCCCACTTTCTGCAGCAGACGCGCCAGCTTGATGGAGTAAAAAGCGTGCAATGTAGGCTTCTCTTTGGATTCACCCACTGCATCCCTCAGCAAGGCCTCCGATTGTTCCAGCTGCCCCGCTCGTCTCTCCAATGCAGCCCTGCGAAGACGAACCACTGCCAAACCTGGTTTGTTTTTCTCCAGGACAGCCAACACTCGGCGAGCCTCAGCTAAGTCACCTGGAGGAGGAGGTAATGGGTTCTCATGAGGGTCATGACTTAAAAATATTAGATGCAAGTTTAATGATACATTAAGTTTTTTGTTCATCTCTCTTTCACACCCTACAGCATACTCAGCTCATTGCAGCTCCATAATTTGACTATAAACAAACAACAGCATAGTAGAATACTGGAAGAATGAGTTTCGTCGTACCATGTCTCTCCTCAAAGGTCGCCCATTGCATGTGGATGTTGGGTTTAGAAATCAGATGGACCTCACAGGCTCGTTTGTAGACAGCCCGAGCCTCGTCCACACTCTTCTGCTCCAGGTACTGAATATACTGAACACACACCAGCACAGATCTAACATTAATACACGCACATATGATGTGAACTTGTACTGAATTTCAGATATTTTCTTACTCTGGTCCAAAACTCCTCATACAGTGCACAGGCGATCAGGCAGCGCTCAAACAGGATGCGAACCCTGTAGTCGCTGTGAGTAACCGTAGCATCCTCTGCTGCTTCCCGAGGCTGAGTTGTGCTCTCTGACTCCTCAGAGGCTGCCTGGTTTGGATCTGATAAGAGATAGTCATGTTGTAAGTACAGATGCTTTCAAATAGGTTAATAAAATGAGTGACTGTATCTTTATCATGTGTGCACACCTTGTGTTGGATCTTTTGTGTCGTTCTTCTGCTCAGCGAGCTCCCAGTCCAGGTAGGAGTGCCAGCCTCGTAGCTGCAGGCGGTCGAGTGGCTTGACGTGGAAATATGGTCGCTTGATCTGAGAACAGGAAGAAAGGGAAGTCAGGTGTGATTATTTAAGCTGCACCAAAACATTAAATATAGAAAATTAAATTATTCAGAGATAGTATTTTAATACCTATTTTAGAAAAACACAAAATCCAATTAAAAGATGTTTGGGCACACTTTGATAACGGATATGAACCAGCTTTAAGAAAAATTTTATGTCACTCCTTATAGTGAGCTTTTGTTTAAGAAAAAAAAGTCAAGAGTTCATTTATTAAATTTTACCCTTAAATTATTTCCAACCCTTGATTCAAAAACAACTACTGAATAACCAGTGCAAATACAAATACACAAGTTTAATGACATAATTAAATAAAAATGAGAGAAATAAGAAGCCAGTAGAAACTCACAGCTTCTTCAAAGTGCCATCTCTTACGGACTTCTCCTTCATTATCCTGGTACACTTTGTCCCTGCGAAGCAGCACTTGTTCCCTTATCTTCTGCATCAGTTCCTCCTAAAACACACAACTTCTTATTAGGCATGACTAGCTGCTGCTGGTGGCATCTCTCCGTGCTGACAAAGCATTTGTTGGCAGCGATCATTATAGCGATCAATTAAATAATATGTTATTCGGAGAATCAGCTGATAACAAACGCCACAGTTCCCTTGACATAAACATACACATCTAACGTGATGTGTGTTTAAACCTTCTCCAACTGCTACTCACGCTGTCTGTGCCTTCAGGTGTGGCAGGCTCTTCCTCCCCTGGTGGTCTCTCCTCTTCCTCCTCCTGGGCTTGCTCTGCACGCTCTGCCTTCTGGCTTTGACGGCAGAACACTCTAAGCTCCTCATACTCCTCGGAGGAGAGCACTTCTTTAGGCGGATGATTGTTCAGGTGTTCTTTGAACCTGATGGAGGACGTAGAAGGATGCAAAATTATATTAATGAGACAAATTAAGACAAACAGAATGATAAAAATCATGTGAAAAACAAAGAGACCTTTAAATCGTGACTGATGTCTGGGTGACGTGTTATTCTACTTGTAGTGGAGCATCAGTATTTGTGTTGGTCTTACTTGTCGTAGTGGGTGTTGTAGAGCTGTGTGGGCACTCTGAGGACTCTGTCCAGGATGGCTGCAGCATTCGTCATGTTGCCCTGCTCCTTCTCCCACTCCACATATAGATCCCAGAGCCGGTCTGAATGGAAGTCCAGACCTGCTGCCACAACCGCATCCTCAAATACGCTGACACATGAAAACACAAAACAAGTAATCTTTACGGTTTTATCAAGAAAGATTCAGACAACAGAGCTTTCCATTAAAATAGGAGACTGGATCTAATAATTTAACTCCTATAACGTCACTAAACTAGAACTGGCAAAAATAATGTCAAAAACATCACATTAAATTGGGTTAAAATGATTGTTTATAGCTAATAAACAAATAGAACTCAAATAAGGAACTTAAATATATATTGTGTCTGTCATCTTTGATAAAAAAAATTGTAATTATGTATTAGCTTACCTGCGAATTCGCTTAGGTGATTCCGGCAGGTTCATGTCCAGTGTACCCAGCAGTAGATTGATATAATGCATCCACAGATCTACACTCAGAGGGATCACCTGTAGACCCTGAATACACACCTAACACAACACAAGACTGTGAATGTTTGCTGATCAAAGAAAGGAAAAAAACCTGGAACACTTTAAATGTGGAGAAGAGGAGAATAATTACAAAAGCTCTTGTGTTTTACCTCCTCTGCTCTGTCGTTGTACCCAGCACGGCGTTCCAGATCAGCAAATTTCTTCCAGTAGCCGTAGCAAAGCGGATAACGAATGAGGAAGGCCTCTAGCGCTCTGCGTGATGCTGTGATGTGACTCTAACGAGATGGAAGAAAAACACAAAAATGTTACCTCATCTGACCTTATGCCACTTTTAAGTGATAAAACTTCTTTAAAAAAAAGAAAAAGATTGTTTTCTTTTACTTTTCATCCACAAGTACACACCTCTTGTTCGCAGTATTGCAGCAGGTCAGTCCAGCTGGAGAAATCTTGAGGATTGTCGTGTGCAGCCTTCCAGAGACGCTCAAAGTCTGCAGGAAGTTCCTCCTCCTCATCTCCCGAGGCTGCAGGCATAGAGAAGGAAGCCGGGTCGGGGCCTTCAGGTGCCTCTGGAGCCACAGCTTCACTGCCGTTTTCCTCCGACATCTCAGGTGGAAGCGGCGGAGGAACCTCAGAGGCATCCATGGCTTCAGCGAAGATCAAAGATAAATAACCATAAGAATAACTGAGGGTATTTAGTAACTCAACATCTCAAAGATATGTTTCCCAAATCTATCTCTTGGCATTTCCAATGTGCTGGAAAAATTCACAACTCATTTAAATGAGTTTTACATGGAAATTAAAGTAAGTGATTTTAACAATTTACACTCTTAGAATGTCTGAAAACCCTTCTGCACACAACATGGAGGTACAGTACAAGGCCAACATTACTAATGTTTCCCCATCAATAAGCATTAATGACACCAACTTGTTCCATACAATATGGAAAAAAGAAGAAAATAGTTAAAAAACAAAAGATAACTAATATAAAAAAAAAAAAAAAACTTGGATCAATGAGTTAAATATTCAACTTTTGTTCACACAAGGGCTCAATCTGACATCCTTCAATTCCTTTTATACAGAAAATATATAATTTATCTTCTTTGATTAATAAAGTAACATTCATTTTATTTCAGCGTCAAATGAAAAATATCAGCTTATCAAATTCATTAGTGGGTATTTTTAATTCTTTCCTTCTAAGGAATAAATATATTTCAATTCTACATATGCTACCTGGATAAAAGTACCCTGATTGAGTAAGTGCAATTAAATTTTCTTTTGTAAAAGTATACTGTAATGCCAGTGTAACGTTTTCGACCTACATAAAAAAACAAACAAAAAAAAAGCCATATTTTTTAATCCTTTAGAAAATGTTTCATCACATTTCAAAATCTTCACAAAATTTGCAGCTTGTAGCCTTAAATCTTATTTATAGCGCAGCTGCTAGGTAAATCTGCCCCGCAGACTAAATGAACCAGTAATTTTGGGAGAGTCTCTGATCATGGTTGACTAAACAAATACAGGCTGTACAAAACTCTCACACTCCATTTGTAAATACAACCTCTCGGTGAATGAAGCATTCCCTAAAATACAGCCTTTGCCTTTCTAGATATAGAAATAAATAGCCAGTTTTACATGTTTGTATCAGGTTTTGTAATGAAATATTCAACTGAAATAAGAAGTTTAAAGTTTTAATTCAACCCAAAAACAATTAAATGTGACTGTCTGAAACTTGGACAGCATATTCAATCTTTAAACTTTATAGATTGAGTTCAAAGCAACTCGATAACTAAATGTATCTGGATATTGACCGATAAACAACCCGTATTTCTGCATACATGCAAAGGTTTGTCTCATTCATTAACAGCTCTGTGCACTTTAACTACCGACTCATTACCACCAGCACCACTGGGTAGTTGTAGAAATTACTAAAATGATTTGTAATGAAAGATGGACATCAGTATCCCACCACATTGTGAAGCGCTGAGCTGTTAGGTTTGTGAGTTTACAAAGATCTGTGCCGTGTCGTGGAAGTTAGCTTAGCCTAGCTCGTCATGCTTGTCTGACAGCTGCTCCGCATGCGTCTTTAATCTGACTGCTGAGGATTAATACAATAATTGGGAGGTCCATAAAACAGCATGCATAATACAAAGTAATGATTTATTTAGAAAAAAACTACCTGGGGACTCTTCGAGCTCCCCGTTGCCGCTCATCTCCTCACAGCCCTCGGCCGCCATGATGGAAACGTCGTAATGACGTCATCGAATTGCGACAAGACTAAAAAATAATGTACCAATTTTTAATGTTTGTTTTTTTAATATAAACACATTATGAGGTAAAAGCAAGGGCTATTTGTTTCATTTTAGACCATCATCTCACAGTTTGGATTATAATTTTCCAACCCCGAGTTGAATTTAGAAAACTGATACGTCATTATCTCACTCACTGGTTTTAGTGGACGGTCCACTTTCTTTGAGATGACCTCTGTCATGAATTTGCACCAGTAAACGACACTCAAACTCAAAGAAGATCATTACATTTGGTCAACTTTATTTTAACTTGGTCTCATCTGTTAGAGTACATCTGACAATTTTGACAGCTGAAGTGCAACCTTTCCATTTCCACCAGATCAAGCCATCAACAAAAATTCAACATGTACATTAATGGTCATAAAAACAAACAGAATAAATCCCTAAAAAAAGTCAGATGATTTAACTAAAAAGAACATGGACCAGTCTCCAGGGAATCATTTGCATCTTTATAACATTTAGAATAGATGTTTCTGTAGCTCAGACAGCTTTAAATTATCATTTTTTTGGATGCTTCTGAGGTATTTGACTTAATCTGCTCATAAAGACAATTAATGGATTCCGACATTTCTAATACCTAGTTATACACAAATCTAAACTTTTAAGTCATAATTTTTCTTAAGTGCATAAAAAAAGCCTGGTGAACAAAGATTGATAACAGAGAAAGAATATTGACAGAATGATCGAGTCAGTGGTTCAGTCACCTGAAGTGACTCTCACAACAAAGTTTTATCAAGTTAGCTGATCATCCTCTGTGTGCAGTAGCTGAATGACCTCATCATTTCCAATATTAAACAATGGTTATCAATTTTTCGCTCAGGAATTCAGGGACGGGCTGCACAAGGATGGACTGGCCCAAATTGGTAAAAGAAGAGGTTGTTCTGTGGCATCAACAAATTGATCAAATTCTGGATTAAAGTTCACTGTAGAACTGAACATAATTGTTGGTGAACACTCCCAAGATATGAAATGTGGCACAAGTAAAGGCTGGGCTTCACCTAAAAGAGGAATGGTAATGATAGTTAAATCTGAGATGTCTGAGATGGAGCAAGTGGTTTGAATGTGAACCTTCATAATATATGCTCATAAACCACCTGTTATCTTTACTTTTGGGGCAAAATGAATGAAAAACCAAGAATATGACAATGAATAAAGATTTTTTTTTCATCATGAAGGTTCATCAAAATGATATGACTTGAACCGCTCAGTTGTTAACCATCTGAAAAATTTGACAATCATTTATCTAGTACTAACCTTGAATCCTTGTTGTCAGGCATTAACAGTGCGACTTAAAACGAGGGAAATGGGAGACAAGTTAAATGGCCTAGGTCAACTAACAGGTATAGGAGTGTGTGTGTGGATGAAAACGAGACTTTTTCGCGTTTATCTTCATATTGGCTATTCTGTTGTCCTGCTAAAGTTAGTCCTGGCTGTTAGGTCCTTGTGTCAGCATCTCTTCGGTCCATTTCCTCCTGTTCAGGCAGTTCTCCCATCTATTTACTGAAGCGTCACGGTCCAGTCTACACCAGCGTTCATCCCAGGCTTGCGGAGTGTCACGACAGACATGGAAGCATCAAAATCAAACTCTACTGGGCTCTTTTGGCCATCTGTGAAAGGAAAAACAAAAGTGATTATTCCCATCACCAGAAAAACCAAAAAATTTCAGAGTTTTCTGAGTTGATGCTTTGTCTTGGAAGTCTTGATCTTCTGCTTAGAAGGCAGAATGTGAAAACAGTGGACATCTCCAGCTTTGTGATCAGGAGCAGAATGAAATCTCTGACCTCCATAATATTTATTTAAACATAATTGAACTCTGATTCTCTTCCCAATCTTGAAAAATTACACATTCACTGGATTTTTCACACAGATGTGGATTGATTTGAGTGAAACTACTTAAGTTTTCCACAAGTGTTACATATTTTATGCCATTTAAATAAATCCATCCCTTCGGTCCCACTGAAAGTGGAAGCAGCTGCTCTGTGGCTTCCCAGCAACTTAAGTCATCAAGGTTGTTAGAGTAGCTGCTGCGCCATGTTTCTACAGCATCTGTGAAGCATGGGAACCCTCCACTTCCCCAAAAATATGCAGCTGTCTCAATATTAATACTAGCCCTCGTCCAAAATAGAGCTCACATCCCCATCATGAAGACGTGACTCTAAAGCATGCAACACCAAGGTCAGACTGGCCAAATAACCTTCTTATGGTTTACTGTCATCTTTAAACACTCATAAATGTGAACTGGAGAATTCAGCCACGGCAGAGACACTCTGCTCTGAAACACTCCTGGTGAGACAGGATGGCAGGGAGAAAGCTCGCCATAACCTCGCAGCTTCTCTTCCGGTGGAACTGAGGGGTAATACATTAGAGCTTTTATACATTGAAGATAAATAACCAATAACTGCTGATCTCCTTATCTATAAAACGCCCATAGACAGACCAGACATTGATTCTGCATGCTGACTGGACTGAAGAGAAGAGTCAAACAGTCAAAATGATGCACACAGAAAATACAAGAGACATTTTGAGGTTGTCCAGCATTCACTGCGTTTACATGCCATCCCTAACTTTATCAGAATAAAAGGTCAATATCACAGTTTCTGAAACTTTTAGAACTCCCTGTTTACATGCATGAGCGGACAGAGTTACTCCTGTAAACACGATAGTTGTAATCAATTGGAATATCCCGACCCAAACCGCGCTATAAAAGCAACTGATCCATGGACGGATCAGTTGCTTTTGCTTGCTCTTTGGTGTTGTGGAAATGGAGGCGAAGTTGTGTTGTACTCATCCACACTTCCTGTTTCTACCAGAGCCCACCAGACAGTTTGGATTAAGGTGACCAGTCTGGACTGGTGGGAACTGTTTGTATTGACTGGCGAAACATTTTCTAAGTGCCATGTGGAGAGGAGCGCTTCCCAGAAAGGTTTCTGGGACATTGTTGCAATGGTAAATCTTTGTTTACATTTTAGAAGACCAGAGGTCTAGCGGATCAAACATAAGCAGAACACAATTTAATGTTCTTTTCAACAGAGATATTACGAAAAGCGTTTACGTGACCAAATACTCGGGCTGGAAAAAGAGTAACCATGGGGTAAATATCAGGTTTCTGCTGGTGTTTACATGGCCTTGTGCAACAGGGTTACTGGCTTCATGTAAGCCCCGTCAATGATCCAAACATGTTAATCAGCTTCACACTATAAAACCACCATAAAACTCTAAAAGTTGTTCTGCAACTCGTTTGCAAAGGTAAAAATCACCCACCTGCAGTCTTAAGAGTAACCTTGCTGGGTTTACTAGCTCCCAGTATGACAACACGTTCAATCCAGGACTTGGTAGTAAACTGGCTATCAGGAGTGAGATTACTGTGGAGGAAGCAGAGGCTCAATTTAATATTTAACATTATAGAGGCATAAAACTATAGTAGCTTCTATCTGCTGCTTTGCTTTTAAAATGGTTAGTTTTACTGTGTGCAGATCTGAGCTGCACTGAAATATCTAGGAGCATAGTTATATTTAGTTAGATTAACACACAGAAGGCAAGAAACATGTCCGACTTACATGGAAGTGAGCATGTTGTTGGCAAAAGACAGCCTGCGGTGGATGAATTTCTTCTTTTCATAGTTAAAGGTGTAGCCATCATCTATGTAGAGTTCACCCTCTGCAGCTCTCTGCCAGACAAAAAAATAAATTAAATAAATCTAAAAAGGTTGGTGGATCGAATCCTGCTCCAGCCCCAATCAACTGCTGTGTCCTTGGGAAAAACACCAGATCCTCCTTGCCTCCAGTTTTGGCACATCTGGTAAAACTCAATTGTACGTTTCTTTGGATAAATGTGTAAAATAATCTGTTGTTATCAGAACAATGATGAAGCAGGTGTGTGCTGAGCGTCGTCAGTAGTCTGAGGTTTGGTTACCTGAGTATTGAGAGCCACATACAGAGTGTAAGGGTCATGCTCCATGCAGGAGGAGGACCTGCGAACTCGCAGCTTCCTGGGAATGATGGAGCCGCCGCGCTGGAAAACCGGAATCTGACAGCAAAACACATTAATGGCATCTCTCTGACTGTGAAAGAGGTTAGAAAACCATCACATGCAGACAGAGTGGAGAGACTGAATTTAATCAGACTGGATATTGCTGACATTTCTTTGCTTACAGAGCTCATGGTGACAGGGATGTAAAGGTTCTGGGCCCCGTTGTGCTTCTGGAAGGTGTGGATGTCAAACCAGACCTGACAGGGAGAAATAACACACAAGTTGGGAAAAGACTACATGGCAGATTAAAGATAACAGTGTGTAAACAGTAGCCTGGCTACCGCGACTAAAATTCACAAGCTCCATATAGTCTGGCCAGGAGGCCTATTCGACCGATTTCCAAAATCCCAAAAAAGTGGGAGCCAATCAAATTTGAGCTTATTTAAAGAGCCGGACTCAAGGCAGTGACGTAGTGCTACTACGACTGGCAGCCGTTGGCAGCACAACTGTCAACATAGCTAACATGGAGCAGCGACAAGTGTTTAACACTGCGGTAGAATCCGTTTTGAGCACATTAAACGGAAAATTCAATTTGAACAACGTGTAGCCTTATAGGCATTTATTGGAGGGAAAGACGTTTTTGCCTTGCTCCGACCTGCTTCGGTAAGAAACTGTTAGCCCCGCTGGCTACACACGAGTCAGAGAAAAGAGTGCTGTGATTGGTTTAAACTTTGATTGATTTAAGCTTCGACCAATCACAAACAGCGACATTTAAAGAAACAGTTTCTGTATTAGTCCTGGTCAGACTATATGCTCGCATTATAGTCGCGATAGCCAGGCAATGTAAACAGTGTTTTACCTCATCTTTCCCAGGCAGGTAGGCAGTGACTCCTCTGGCTCCTTCTTCAGTAACTGGATGCACCAGCAGATCTCGCCCTGCAGGAGTAAAACAGCTTGAGATGAACTTTTCCAACACATGTGTTGTTCTACAGCTATCAATTTCAATATTTCTCTATGGTTTGTTTCACACCTTAGCTGAAACTAAAACAGTCATGATTAATCCAAGTAATAAAAAAAAAACAAAACGATAAAACATAGTAGTTCAAGTTGCAAGCATTCTTGGGCCATTTTTCCCCAAAAAACTTCCACTAAATCTCCACCATTCACCACCTGGTGGCAGCAGAAACAACTCATGACCACATTTATGTCATATTTGGTGTCATAAGAAAATGTAGGTGATAAATCAAAATCCAACATTTGCTGGTGTTTTAAATTATGTTTATAAGCTAAACTCCAACTGTGTCTGGCAGATGAGAGTCGGTATTGATTTATGTTTACCCTCCCTCTTAACAGCCATCTAATGGGGACTATAATTATATAACAGAAGAAGTGAAAGAAAAAGTCCAAACCATCAGACTGTGGGAAGTAAAAGCCACTGAGACTTTGTGAAAATGCAGCTGTTTTTTTTTGGTTCAGCTTCAGCAGGCAAACCTTTTGAAACTGATTTCAGGTAATTGTTTTGTTTACAGGACTTTAAAAAGTGGTTGTTTTAAGGACATTTATATGTGGACTATTGAGGCATTTTTATAAAGTAAAGTAATCTTGGTAAAGGAAAACATCTTTAGCATTTAATGTCCTACCAATCAGGAACTCATCCTCCAGGGCAAAAGTAGCAGGATCCTGAGGATACTCCACCCACAGTGGTCTGCAAAACAGATCAAATCATCAAATTGTTTAAATTGGCATTCATGCATATTTTAAAAAAAAGGACTAAATTTAAAAATAAAATAAACAGTGAATTTACAATCCTGTTTTGTTTTAGTCCATTTTCTGTTGGACACTGCAGTAATGTGTAAATTAACAACATCTGAACCCCAGTTTCAATCCTGAACAGCTGGTTTTTCTTATTGTGTCACATCACAACAATGACCTTAAGACAACTTTTTCCGTTTGCACACTCTCACCTCATGACGGGATCTCCTGTGAGATGCGTGTGGTAAAACTGCTGGTACCAGTAGGGCAGGAAGGTGTAGCGCTGACGCACAGCCTCACGGATCAGAGCCGTGTTTTCTGGACCAAACAGCCAGGGCTCGCGGCGAGGCGTGTCCAGATGGGCATGGGCCCTGAAGAACGGCTGATAAGCCCCCGTTTGGTACCAGCGCACCAGCAGCTCGGTGCTGGGAGACTTAAAGAAACCACCAACGTCAGCTATGAGGAGGAGGAAGGTTACCGTTAGTGAGGTCTAACAAACCTTTTATGCGCCACTATACTGAGAGCTTCTAACTGAAACAAGAGCTGTTGTTATAAATAGACATTTAAGATAATTGAGTTTCCTTTAATCAAAGCGAGATGACGAGAAATCTCATCTTGGATAAAAATATCTTACCCAGAACAGTCAGCGAGGCACCATGACAGTTAAATTTAACCACTGCTGATTTGTCAAGAGAACATTAGCTTTAACCATGGTAACACCTCAAGCACGTTTCCATAGCAACATTACCAAAAATCCAGAGCTCTGTACCCAAATCTGATTACTTTTACAGTCATTTTTTTTCCTTAAAAAAAACCTCTCCAGTCACAGCTGCCCTGTTTAAACTCACCACCACAGAAAGAGATTCCAACCAGGCCCAAACTCAGACACATTGGGATGGAGATTTTCAGATGGTCCCACTCGGCAGCATTGTCTCCGGTCCACACAGCACCTGCGTGCACAAAAAAAACATAATAAAAACACTGTTCAGTGCACTGAAAAAACTGATCCGCGCTCCGGTTCAAATATGCCAAGTCCTTGGAGACACTAAGGTACACATAATTTTATTTTATCTCTGAGATCTGCACCTGGCTTTTTCTCTAGCCAACACCTAATGTAAACAAAGAAAACAGGAAAAAATGTGTTGTTTAAAAGGACCATGACTCGATTTTTAACCTTAAAATGCAGCTTTCCAGACTCGTATGATGACATATTATCACTAGATAACATACTGGGACCGTAGCTGAGAAATTGCACTAAACAACGTCTTCGAGCGTGCAGAGTTTAGCTTTGCACGCGTGTCACACCCTAGCAAGCGGATGTAAATAAAACAGCCATTTGAACACACACTGTGGCGGATTCAGCATAGAAACAGAACACATCAGAGGAAGAAAGGAAATAAAAGACCCAGATAGAGCAAAAAATTGGACAAGAGTCAAGAAACCACTTTTTTACAGTCTGGAGAGATCTCAGTACAGGCAGGAAGCAAGATAAAAGCTGAATTAATCGAACTGAGAAAATGACATAAGGTGAGAAAGGCATCTTTAATATGCAAAACCAACAGGAAGGGCTCACCATAGCGCTGTGACCCAGCAAAGAAAGCCCTGGTGAGGACAAAGGGGCGCTCAACTCCTCCAGACCTCTGCATCAAACCCTCCGCTGTGGCCATTTGCTGTAGAGCATTAAAAAAAAAAAAAAGTGAATTAAAAAAGGAAAATGCAGACAAACAACTAAAAAGAAAGCTTTTGAGTGTAGAATTATTTAGTTGAAATTTATTAGATGTGACTTTGTATAATTTCTAAAAAGGACAGTGATGCACTTCTACAGTATGACCGGATGCTTCAGCCTCAAGTTATGAACCGTTGAAACATTTGCAGCCATTTATGGAGCCAACATCACTTAGAAGACTCACCACATAGAAGCCGTACAAGTTGTGCACATCCCGGTTCTCCCAGTTTCCAATCACTGCATCTTTGTGCATGGTGACCTCAGGCCCATTGAAAACTGATGGCTCATTCATGTCATTCCATGTATACAGATTCTCCATGGTGCCCTGCAGAGAGGAAACGCTGCACGTCATCCTGAGAGACCAGACTAATCATGTTATGGAAAAAGTGCAGAAAAATCCAATTAAAGCGGGGATGAAAAATTCTGTCACATGTCTGAAAATTTGCCGACTGCAGAAAGTAGGAGTTTGCCTGCAACTCTCAGCAGGTTAACCATTAATGAGCCACTGATAACCTTTAGTTACACAAAAAAAAAAAGGTAGTGAGGGTTCGTCAGCTCGTCTCATTTCTCATGTTAAGATGTAAAACATTGATTCTCTTGAAGTCTCACCTCATACTGATCGTAGGCAAACATACTGGCCCACCAGGCCCTCATGTCAGCACGGGTGAAGTCTGGATAACCGGCACTACCTAACAATCACAAAAAGTGATAGAAATGTATCAAATTAACAGTTTCTTACTGAAAACCTTGATATAAATTTAAATTTCTTCACAGAGAGTAACAACTACAGTGAAGACGTTTCTTACCAGGCCAACACCAGCCCTCATAGTCTCCACCATCTTTATTCTTGATATAGAAGTCCCGAGAGCGGATTTCATTATGGATCTTGTAGTTGGTGTCTACTTTGATGTGCGGGTCCACAATGGCGACCATCTAAAAAGGAAAGAGAGAAAAAAGAGCCATTTGAAGAAGACGCAAATAGGTCATTGAAAGGCCCACTCCTCCATTTTTATTTTATTTTCTGCACATTTCAAGTGAAATGAGACTGCTTCCTGTCCACACCTTACGCTTCTTGTCCATCAGACCCTGAAGCATTTCCTTTGGTGTTGCAAACTTGTGCGGATCCCAGGTGAAGTAGCGCTTTCCATCAGTGTGCTCGATATCAAGCCAGATAAAGTCATAGGGGATGTCGTGCTCATCGAAGCCTGCGTCTACCGCACGCACATCCTCCTGGTCGTTGTAGTTCCAGCGGCACTGGTGGTATCCCAGAGAGGCCAGCGGAGGGAAGGACTGCGTGCCTGATGGACAACAGAGGGAAGAGGTCAGATGGTAGAAGAAGAAAAAGGCTGAGACAGTAAAAGATTTTTTCTCCTCTTTCATTAGCTGCAGTAAGTGGATCAATATTTAGACTGACTAAAATAGTTCCTTTAAAAGCTGATGCTTATTTCTTTATAAGCATTTCTGCAACTAGTAACATTTCTTGCCTTCAGAATAATTGTGAATTTAAACTAGATGACTGCTGGCTCATGATTCTCTGACCTTTGTGAAAACCTTTATACTAATCCGTGTACCCACCTGTTAAGGAAGCGTACTGAGAGAAGACATCTTTGGGACTTGGCCCCAGCATAATGAAGACATCGATGATACCGCTCTCAGAGATCCAGCGGACATCTGTCTGGGGTGTTTCACTAGAGCCCTGAACATAGTCCAGCATTTTCCCAAACACAGTCTAGAGAAAAAGAGACACAACTATTACAGTGCTGATTTGCAGCCGACTTTGATAAAAAATCAAAACAAAGACTTGCACTGAAACGGGGTTCTTGCGATTAAATTATGAACAACTACTGCAGACTGGTTCAATAAAAGAAAATAAATAAAAAAGGACCTTTCCAGCTGTGTTGGAGCTTATATCCACCCAAGTTTCTGCAGCATTGAGCCAGAAGATGCCAGTAGTCCGCTGGGCGTTATGTGCCAACATAACTGGCACAGCCCCGTACAAGGCCATAGGGTTATACAGTTCATACTGGAAGACATCCAAGTTATAGAGCCGATACGGATCTCCATTACTGAAACAAAAAAAAAAAGCCAGAGATGTTAAAATCTGTTTACAAGCCTTTGTGGGAATTATTAAATGCATTAAATGTGAGGATTTGATTGAGCTTACTCTGTTGTTTTGAGCTTGAGGGTGTCTGCGTGTTCTGGGATGCCGTAAACGTGCTCCACACCTGGCAGTGAAAAGTCTAAACTAACAGCAGATGGACCTGAGGGGCAAGAGCAAACCCATGTTAAAGGCGATAATTAATCTACAAATTATCACAATTCTAGAAAGATTTAATGAAATAAATGGAAATAATATCAGTGTTACCATTAGGTTTGCTGTCTGTATGCGATTTAAATGTTTCCTCCCACATCCCCTCTTCTACTTTCTCTTCCTCTTTTGCTGCCTGAAAGGAAAAGCGGAAACACATGGGTGTAAAAACTACAGCAGGAGATTGAGGCAAACTGTAAAAAATAGTGGTATTACAATATATAGAGACAGAAAGAGGATCTCACAGCACCTCGGCCTGATTTGCCGAATCCGCCTCTTTGTTCTCAGCCTCGGGGTCTGCCTGACTGCTCAGGGACAACAAAGGGAGAGGAGGTATTAGAAAAAGAAAAGGTGCAACACTTCAGCAGCGTTACATTGTAATGTGACCAGTTAAAAACATTTGTGGGGATAATCAAACTATGAGGGACTATTGGGATGTAACGATACTTCGAAAATCAAGTTAAAATTGATTCAAATTGGTTTTAATGGCAATCGATGTAGAAAAAAAGGAAAATCGATTTGCATGCAATGCATGCAGATGACAATGAAACCAAATAAAACTTCTTTTGTTCATAAAAAGATTTGTGATCATTTCCATATCTAAAATAATAATTTGTTCAGTGTTAAGTTTTGTTAGTACAACCAGCAACAGAAGGTCACAGTTTTAAATGAGAAAAAGGGAAATAAGAAAAATTAATTTGGCCATAAAATAACAATTTTGTTTTAAAATTGTAAAAAATCAAAATCGAGAACTTAAAATTGAGTGGTTTGAGTGAATCGTTACATCCCTTATGATAACAGGAATAGGATGTACGAAACAAGGGGGGGAAGTGGACTGTCCCCTCACGCTAACAATACAACGCTTTAAATGACTGAAATTATAAAAAGGGACGGAACAACTCTGTCTTGTGGCTACTTCAAGCTCAAAATTAAAAAAGACAGGAGCTCTAGAGCTGGAGTGTCCAAACTCGGTCCTCAGGGCTGCTGTCCAGCATGTTTTAGAAGTTTCCTGCAGCAACACACCTGAATCAGATCAACATGCTTGGGCAGAACTTGACAACAAGCTGTTGAGGAGACATTTCACGTGAATCAGGTGTGTTGGATCATGGGAACGTCCAAGACCTGCAGGACTGCAGCACTGGAGGACCAGAGTCGGACACCCCTGTTCTAGAGGCAGTAACATTACACACCACACGCTTGTACCCGTTAGTTCTTACATATACATGAGGTGTAATCAAGGCCATAATGTACCAACACCCCCAAGCCCCACAAAAAAAATAAACCTTCACACATGGCATGATCTGCAGCAGAATTTTAGTTACCATAAGCAAAAGCAGAAGTGCATGATCTTCAGTGATACACAGGTAAAAGACCAGAGGTGAACACATCTGTATTCTAGCTAAAAAAATCCCCCAAATAACAGCAATTCTGCCACAGAAACGTAAAAACTAGAAACTGAAGTACGGCCACGAAGAGAGATGTTGCCATTGGGGTTTGGGAGCTGGGAGGCAGAGCCTGGAAATATACACTACGTGGACAATCTACAAGTAGGTGAAGACAGACACACATTACTCAGATCTGCACTATAAACCGACGCTGACTAGAAGCTATTTTAGTGTCCCTGACAAAGCATTTATTCAGCAGAGCTGGTTAAAATAATGTAGTCAGTCATGCATCTAGAGAACTAGATCTGATTGTCAGTCGCAATGAAGTGAAACTACAGATGTATGATTTGGTTAATTAATCAGATACTGATCTGAAAAGACTAAACTATGATCATTATAAGACCTTGAAGTGCATTTATCCTTTCTTTTCAGGTGTTTTCTGATAATCAGTCATATCTTAGGGCGCATTCACACCAGCAGTTTAGACTGGAATCCGGGTCTCGGTTTGCTTCTAGTGGACCAAACACAGAAGCGGACGACAAAACAAAATGAATTGTGGGTTCCCCGTACACCATCGTGGGTGAACACAACCAAACATGTGTGTGACAATAGGCAGCTCTGGGTGGGAAAATGTCTCGGTCAGATGTGGAAGATTTCAGAAAATTCTTTTTCTAGAAACATGATCAAGCCAAGACAGCAAGGATCTGATGCAGCTCCATAATTTGCTTTTATGTACCATAAAACACTGGCTTCCAAATGTTTGAGCCAGGACTCCAAAGATGACATAAATTGGTGATGATGACCCTCCCTTCCACGATAACAGTTAATTATATATCAGACTGGTCGTCCTGCAGGATCCTTAACATAGAAGGCATGAAAACAGTCTTGTCTTCATAAATAAGGAGGATTAATGTGGATTTATGCATTAATGGGTTAAAGAATTAAGGTGTAAATTTTAGATTTATTTCTTCCTTAATGCTTTAATTCTGACAGCCATGATAAAAATCCCACATTTATTTGATAATTATAGGTTATATGTTTTTCAAAATTATCTGGCGACCCCTTGGAATGATCTCACGACCCACAGTTTGGGAACCGCTGACATAAAACAAGTCGTCCTGCTTTCGCCAACAGATGAAAGACTTTTCTTCGTTGTGTCTCATCGTCTCCTTTAGCGATTGTTGGTGCAGCACTGCCTCTGCTGGAGTGGAAAATGTTTTCTAAAACGTCCGACTCGTTTTAGGATTGCAGCGTAAACGCAAACTCAGTCTAGAACAATGTTGCACCTCTCAAATTGACAGTTTGGCGGACCATCATGGTGTGAATGCACCCTAAGTGCTTGTCTGAGAGCGAACAGCCTGGGCCAGAAGGACCCCGCCTGAATTAAAATCCTCCGTGCATACACACTCATTCACACCTTCTCTCACAGCCACATTTGAGAGTAAAAAGAGAACTTAGTGTGATAGTAAACCCTATATTACTATTGTCAAAATTAGCACAAGGAACAGAATACACACAAATCTTAAGGGTGTTTACCTAGAGAATACCCTCTTGATATTATCCCACACGCTAGCCACTGTGCTAGTTACTTTATAGGAGAAACTAGGATGATAGGGAGAAGAGGACAGAACAACGAGTCAGAGCCAATACTCAAAAAATAAAACCATTCATGGGAACAAAAGAAATC
The DNA here is from genome assembly GCA_036024015.1 of Craterocephalus amniculus. Taxonomy (NCBI): domain Eukaryota; kingdom Metazoa; phylum Chordata; class Actinopteri; order Atheriniformes; family Atherinidae; genus Craterocephalus; species Craterocephalus amniculus. The sequence continues at coordinate 26,060 of JAVQJG010213334.1, forward strand.
CTCCACTGAGTGAGGGCGATTCAAAAAGAGGGCTGGAATTTGGAATGTCTGTGCATGCGTGGATTCTCACGTGTCCTTGCGCATCCTGAGGTGCTCGAAGGCCAGCAGACCGCGAGAGTTCAGCGACATCAGCACATCGCTTCCCTCCATGATGTCCAGCCGGAAGGGCCTGGCGCTAACGATGACCCTCTGAGACTCCGCCCCCAGGGACAGCACCACCCCGTTCTCATCCTGAGACAGGATGGACAGGCTGTAGCAGAGACAGAGAGAGGACGGAGACAGAAAAACAAGAGAAAACATTAAATGGTGACAAAAACAAGAGAAGATTTCTGATCTCATTATCTTGCACATTTACTTTTCAGTGGGATTGCAACATCCAAACCTACACCCACTCCCAAAACTCTCATGGGACACTCACGGCTCTGTAGGTGGCTCCCTGATGAGCACGTCTGGGACCTCATAGCGAGGTTTCAGCGGCTTCAGCTCATTAATCTTCACCCTCGTTATGTTTCCCTGGAGCCGGTAGAGCTCTAGCAGCAGACGCACCTGAAGGCAAACACAGAGTGAGAGGGATGAGAAGAAATACAGAGAAATACAAAACAAGTGAAGGAGGGTGCCTTCATCCATCAAAGTATTAACGCAGTCAGAGAACTGACTCTTAAGATCCAAACTCATCAGAACTCCAGTATCTCCAGGTCCAGTATCTGCAGATTTTAGACGTTTCTCTGCTGCAAAACACTCCAAATTAAATGGGTCAGAAAGAGGCTTATCAGAACTTGACAAGCTGTTGAAGATTAATTTCATTTGAATTATGTTTGTTGCAGCAGGAAATGTCTATAACCTGCATGACACTGGCCCCAGAGGTCTGGGGTTTGTGATTACTGGTCTAAAATGATAAAAGTTCATTTTAAAATGTAGAACGTTTGTGAAACAAATGGAGACTCCTGCATTTCAGGAGTCATGCTTTCTGAAAAACTGCTATCCAGGTAACAGTTAGAAAACTTTAGTCTAAATGTCAAAATCGGAGAAAATTGGATTTGAAAGCATGCTCATGCCTTTTCTAATTTAAAAAAATAAAAAACACAGTATGTTTAGTCCAGCACATCTTTTGTAATTTTATCCTTCTTGTGCAAGAACTCCTTTTCTATTCCCATTCAGGCAAAGGAAATTTCTTACATGTTTTCTGCAGCTGTGATAAAGATATTCACTGTCAGTACAAGTTAAAAACAACCTAAAAAAATACACAAAGTTTCATTTGCATGTGCAGGGAATATTTTTACAAAATAACCTTTTTAACATTGAACTTTCCCCGTTGGGAATCCAAAAGAACCAGTGTCCTCCATTATCATCAGTAAGTTATTTCTTTTTCCTTTTCAGGGTTCTTTCACCACTAAAATTAAGCTGTTCAAGTGTCTGTATATCAGAGACTTGTTTTTGGAAATGGAGACTGAAGCATAATAAAAGAGCACTTAAACTCATTAGTGTGGTTGTAGTTCAGAAGTTACCTACCTTGTTGTTGTCATTGATGAGCTGCAGGGTGAGTCTGGTGTTGGTCAGCTCCATGGTCTCCAGCAGGGCTCTGTAAGGGGACTCACCAGGCTTCAGTGCTCTCTGACGCCTGATTTAAAGTTAACATCATGGATGGACACAGTTAAGAACATGTTAAAATAATGTTTAGAATAAAATCTGAGTGACTAAGCATTTCAGTTTTTTGTCTATGACCCACTTGCAGAAGGCACTCTGGTCGCAGGTCTTGAAGTTGCCCTTGTCCACAGCCCACGTCCCACTGATGCACACGGCCAGGCACAGCACCAAGACGGGCGCCATCCTGCAAAGGACAAGGGGAAATCTTAAAGTTTATGGTAATCATGTCTCCAATTGATGCCCTCCTGTTCTATAGCGCAATTTCCGGATAATTTCCCAACAGGACCCTAAACAAACTACACATCCAGGAACAGGAGTCAAACTTTACACACCCGGACTTTGATCCGGGGGCCAAATATCTCCTCAAATTACAGGCAGCCATGCCATCTCCCCGCCTTACATGCACACAATGCACATTGTTATTCATATTAGACCCTGAGCATGAGTTTAACACCTTCATCTAACCTTGTCAAACCACACTGATGTGATATGATGTCCCTGGATCAATGCCAGGAGACAGTATTAGCTAACAAACCAGCTAACCTGGATCAAATTCGCTAGCAGGACCAAATCAGTATGCGAATTTAAACCCAAAATTAAATAAAGGAGGAAACGAGTACCAGCTCTCACTCTTGTAACAATATAGCACAGACCTTACACGAAGATATATGTAATTCTGAATTATAGTTCATTACCCTTTTAAATCGGAATACGACGCTAGCATTGCTAACAGCACACAAGCAGCCTGTCAAGCCCCTAATTCAATTGAAAGGAGACCTCGACTTTTCCAGTCTGATATTTTTCTTTGGCGGTTGCTAAATCTTTAAAAAGATTTCTTTAATCCTGCGGGTGTACACAAATTAATAACCTACACCCCCTGCACAAGAATACTACAGCAGGCTGCAGAAAAATAGAAGATAAAACAGCGGAACTGCTTTGTCTTACCTCTCCGTGAAGGTGGCCATCTTGATTATGCCGCCGCTTGACTCCGCCCCTTTCACTCCGCAACAAAGATCGTTAAAAAAGTAAGATTCTTAACCCGGATATATGATTGTTTTCTGAAAAACCAAACTAACAATTACATATCTTAAATAAGGCGTTTATATGTTTCTACGTTATGAAGGCGGTATCCGATTACTAAATTGGTAACGCATGTGAATATTTACCCTCTCAGCCGCGGACACGTCATCTCAAAGCTCCAGTCAGTGAAGCACACACTCATCCCGGATTTGCCCCACAGGATTATTCCCGGCTAATGTGGCGTATAAACAGTGCACGTTTGCAGCCAGTGCAATCAAGCGACACAACGGTCTATATTGGCAACCTAGATATAGGATTTTATTCCAATATTTAAAGCTACGCTTTGTGTGTAATTGTTTTCTCTGACGAACAATATGGTTTTTAAACTGGACTGCAATGTTTCCAGTGGCTAAATGTATGATGTCGAGTTTTCAGTTTTATTTTATCTCATGTGGCTTCTACATTTTTTAAATAAATCTTCTTGGTAATCCAATTTTAAATGATTAATTCAGTCTTTGTTCTTTGACATCTACATTTGAGTTGCTTTATTTGTATGTTTTCCTGCTCCTTCCAGCCATGTCAACCTCAGGGGGAGATTTTATCATAAAATCACATATTGATGCTCTGTATTAATGCATTGCAAGCAGGTGGAAACCACCGACAAAGTGGCAACCCAGGGGTTTGATTAAAGTGACTTTTCATGGCTGTTTGAAGATTTATTCAGTGAAGTGTTTTCAACAAATTTGTGGACATGAAATGAAAGATGTTTTTGTAAGAAGAGTTTCACAACTTGAACCATCCAAAAATGAGTTAACAGTTAATTTGTACTTTCAAACCAATTTTTCCACAAAGCAAATATATTAACATATTATACACTTGGACCATTTGAATCAGCTTTCACACAGAAACATCTCAAGTCTGAAAACACATGAAAAAGGTAAACACACCTGCAAACAGCTCTACTTTAATGAAAGTCTTAAACAAACGCAACACAATTTTTCCTCCGTTCATCAGTTCCCTGTCACAGTTTTCTTCCCACTTCCGCTCAGAGCTGGAAACGCCAGCACAGATGTCCCAGTCTGTCGATGTTTTTATGGAGGACGCTGTGAATCGGTGCCACGTATCTTGCTACGTCGCCGTCCCGTGAGAAATCCCTGCAGAACACGCCCTTCTCTGGACTGAAGACAAACTTCTGTGGCAGCGGCCCGTTTCCCCTCACATACTCCCACACAGCCAGCAGCAGCAGCCTCACCTCGAACGGAGTCAGATGAGGGAAAGTTTCGTGGACGTTGGCCAGGACCGGAGGCAGGAGCTGGCCTTCTCCCATACTGGACACTAGGATGCAGGACGCCTGCAAGTGCCATGGGGAGTCTGTGGATGACGCCTCCCGGGATGCCTCCCAGTGGGCCAGCAGCGTGGCCAGGAGGCCTCTGAGAACCGCTGAGCAGTAGCAGAGAGCCGGGCGTCCAGCCGCCACCACCTGGAGCAGGGGGAAGAGCACCGGGTGGGCCTCAAAGCAGCGCCTGATGTGGATGTCTCGCTCCACCGTGGTGCGAGCGTGCTCCTCCGGGGGCCAGGACAGTTCCCCGTTCGCCACATCAGGACAAACATTTTCCACGAGTGTGACTGCGATGACCTTGGCAGCCTCCGCGTTGATTGGCAGCAGCTCGTCTGGGTCAGACGGCGAACGTGAGCCGTTGAGACCCGAGGAGCTGCAGCACTGAATGATAACAGCCAGCAGGGTCTGGATGTTCTGAAGAGAGAGAAGAGAGCACCGTCTTTTTGGGTGTTGTTTTAAATCATTTTAATGGCTAAACAGGTGCTACTCGGAAAATTAGAATATGCCGAAAAAGTCGTTTTATTCAGGCAATTCAACATAAAAAGTGAAACCAACACATTTTATCTACTAAGTGAAGATGCAAGAGTTTCCTCTTAGAGGCCTGACATTTTCATACAGTATATAAAATCCTTTTTTTATTGATTTCAAGCAAAATTTTGTAATTTTCTGAGTTTTTTAATTTGAGATTTCTGAAGCCGCAAATTCTTATAAGCAAACTATAAACAAATAAAAGCTGAAAAATATTGATTTGCCTACTATTTGTCTATATATGTGCATTTCATCTTTGAAGTTAAGTTGCAGAAATGGACACACTTATTCAGGATATTCTAATTTACCAAGTAGTATCTGTAACTTAACTTCAAAGATGAAATGTACACATACACAAATACTGTGCAAATCAATACATTTCAGCTTGTATTTGTTTATATTTTGCTCACTAGGATTTGCAGCACCAGAAAATCTCAAATAATAAAATCTCAGAAAATTTGAATATTTCTTGAAATAAAAAAAGATTTAAATAAAAAAATGTCAGGCCTCTGAAAGTAAACTCCTGCATCTGTTTAGTACATGAAATGCATTGGTTTCACCTTTTATGTTGAATTGCCTGAACAATTTTCTGGATAGCACCTGTATTACTTCTAACAACCCACCTGGACGAGTCCTGAAGGGTCCGGCAGCTGTGTGGCAGAGCGAACCTTCAGTCCCTTCCCAATCACTCCTGCATGAAACACCGACCACACGCTGCCTGAGAAATTAACCGTGGTACCAAACCGACAGTTTATGTCCAGCAGAGAAGCTCCCAGGTCAGGTGAGACGGACGGGGAAAGTACGGGGGCGCCGGACATATCTGCGATCTGCCCGCCGAAGAGGTCTGCGTTGCCTCGGTGCAGCGCTCCCTCCACCAGCTGCTGCAGCACTGCTTTCAGGGTGAGAGGGGAGTACGCTGCAAACCGGGACAGAAGCAGACCTGAATGATTCACGGCCTCGCTGGCCTGACCCCCGTCTCTGCCGGCCCCCGCTTCGCCTCTCCTCCGCAGCGCCACAAAGAAATGCGTGACGGCGGCCCTGGAGAGCAGGAGCAGGTGCGCCGGGGAGGCGGTGCGAGGCAGCGGGCTGCAGGACAGGAGACGCGCCGTGGCGTGGGACACGGCCAGGTCGCCGTGGAGGAGCAGCGGGCAGAAATCATGCAGGTGCCCAGAGACCGCCGAGCCCACCTGCACAGCCATGGAGGACTGAGCTGCTGCCGCTCCTCGCCGCTCCTCGTCCTGGCTCTGGATGGCGGCGGACAGGTTGAGCAGCAGCTGCCGCAGCTGGCGGGGCCCCAGGGTCTGCGTGTGGATCTGGGCGACGCATCGGGCCACGGCGGCAGGAATGAGCCCCGCCATGCAGGACGACAGCGTGGTGTGGAGCTGCCAGGCCAAAGCCAACTCCTCCGGGTTGCGGGCCTGCGTGAGCAGCTGGCAGAAAGTCTCGGTGGCTACGCTGGGACCCCCGTACACCGACAGCAGGCAGAGCAGCTGGTGCAGCCAGAGGTGGCGCTTCCTCTCCAGCCGAAGCGTCTCGGCGCAGAGTTGACTCACGTGAGACCGCAGCTCCTCCAAGAAGGGGATGACTCTCTGCAGCTGGGACGAGGCGGAGTTATGGGGGCTGACATCGACCCCGTCAGAGCGGTTGAAAACCAGTTTATGGAGGTGGAGGAGCAGCATCTGGAGGAGGCGGTCGCAGCCTTCTCTTACTCCTTCGTGAGGCGACGGCGTCGGGCCGGAAATGATGACTGAAGCCGGGGTCGCAGTGTCGGCCAGAAACCGGAGGACCCGAGCCCCGCCCGACGGGCTCTGGCTGATGAGGTGGACGGCCAGACCCAGCATGTTGTCCAGCTCCTCTCTGGGGAGGCCCTGCAGCATAGCCTGCAGCTGTAGCAGCACAGGGGGCCGCAGAAGCTCCACCAGCTCTGCAGACACAGCACCAAACAGGTTTGGGGACATGGCAGCCAGCTGCAGCAGGAACGGGACGGCGGCACGTCGAAGCTGTGGAGAACTTTCCCAAGAAGTTGAGGAGGAAGTGGGAGATAAGGGGCTGGATGGACTCAGACTCTCCTGGAACATCCGGAGCAGCTCCTTCCGGATGCTGTCGGAGTGATGTGCTGCCAGGTGTCCGAGGATTCCCACCACTGAGCCGATCTTCGGCACCCTGCAGCCTTTATCCACTCCCATCACCAGTAAGCCCTGGTCCTTGGCGCCGTGAGAGCAGAAGTCCTTCAGGCCGCACGCCAGCACTCTGCTGATGATGGTTCCTGGGAAGGCGGATCCGATGTGAGCCACCACCCAGTCGAAATGCGGGGAGTGCTGAACGGAGGTGTCCAGCAGGGCGTCCACGCAGGCATCGGGGCACCAGGCCAGCATGGCGGCCAGGCACTGGGAGTATGCCTCCATGAGGGAGCGGGTGGCGGCGCAGGACATCCAAAGCTGGAGAAGCTCGTTGAGGCTGGAGGAGTGAGGGGCCACCCTGCGGCCGGCGTGCTTGCTGCTCAGCTGGCCCAGCAGGTCCACGGCCCACGTGGACACCAGGGGGGCCCAGGCTCGCGGGTTGAGCCGGATGAACTCTGAAAGTACGCCGTGCACCTCCTACACACACACAATAATTAAACGATTTTACAATAGGGATGTAACGATACTCCGAAAAACAATTTAAAATTGATTAAAACTGGTTTAAATGGCAATCGATGTAAAAAAAAAAAAAAAGGAAAATCGATTTGCATGCAATTAGGGCTGGACAATTAATCGAATTTTGATCGTGATTACAATATTGCCTTCTCACAATCATAAAATTCCTGTAATCTCAGAAAAACGATTAATGTCAAATGTATGTAAGAGGAGTGCGTGTAGACTGGTAATTTGTTTTTTTATAGCTACAATTATTTTAATATATTAGTATTTTACACTTTTACTTTAATTTATTTCCAGTTGTTTTTTTTAAAGTTATATTTGAGGTTAAGTATTTTAAAATAAATTAATGTGTGTACATTAATGGTGATTTCAATGAAAATAATTGTGATTATTATTTTTTCCATAATCGTCTAGCCCTAGATACAATGCATCAATGCAGATGATGTTCAAAACAAATAAATCTTCTTTTGTTCATAAGAAGATTTGTGATCATTTCCATATCTAAAATAATTATTTTTTCAGTGTTAAAGTTTTGTTAGTACAACAGTCAATAGAAGGTCACAGTTTGAAACAAGGGAGGAAAAGGCAAATATAAGAAAAATACTATTCATTTGTTAATTTTGTTGGGAAAAAACATAAATAATCAAAATCGAGAACTTAAAAATCGAGAATCGAATCGTGGCTTCAGTGAAGTGTTATATCCCTACTTTACAATACAATGTTCCACATGGATCTTTGAAACAGACTCACCTGTATGATGTCCTCCAGGTTGGAGCTGACTCCGGAGCTGGCATTACTCTCCATCTCCAGGTTGTGCAGGAATGCCGACACATGCTCATCGTATACACCCCTCAGATGCTCCAGCACCGCCCCTCGACAGGCCGGGACGGAGCGCAGCAGTCGCACAGCGCAGCGAGCATGTTCCCTGACACTGAGTTTCCGACCGTGAACGGCATCGACGCCGCTGATGAAGGACTTGATCTCCTGGGACAGTTCCTGGGTGCTAGAGGGGGGAAAGAGGAAAATATTAGCATCCAAAATCTTAAAATGAGAAATATACAGTTACTGTTTTTTTATATTCATTCATTGTGTGTTCATTATGGTTTTATTTAGTTCCATCTTGGATTTTACATCAATTTATTATCGTACTACAGTTGGTTTGGCTTGGTTTGTTTTTGCCTGTATTTTACTTTTGGTAAAAGGTTAATTTATAACCAGTGCATGTTATTTTCAGGATGAACTGACACGATCTGTATTTTTTTTCTCCATTTTTATAATTTTTTGTATCAGTTTAGGAAATTTAAGAAGTCTTCAAATAAACCACTTTAAAAAAAACCTGCTTGTGCATGCCTGTGCTTAGATAAACAACTGAGAACCTGAAATGTATTTCAAATGTATTTTCTTTATTGTTTAGTTTTTATCTTTATCATTTGGTGTGCTTTTATGCTAATTTGTCACTATTTTCCTGACATTTCACCAGAAAAGGGTAATGACAGCAAATTATCAACATTACCCATTAAGTCTTGTTTAATATTGTGCCAAGAAATCCTCTCTACTGTAAAATGAGAGGTAAAAATTCCCAATATTTTCTGGACCTCTTCACAAATATAAAATTTTCTCCCTGTGTTATCATTTATATCAACACCATGTTGAAGTATTAAGTTTTTGGTCAAGATAAAGAAGTTGTTTTGTTTGTTTTTTAAATTTTGTATGTGATGACTGCCTGTTAGGACATAATAATGTAGCGATAGCTTTTTTAGCGCCAACTTTCAACATAACCAGTCTCCATAAAACAGTCTAATATCAAAGTTCCGACCCGGTATAACTTGCACAGCTAACATAACACATAACAGAAGACATGAACTAAAAGACTTCCTGTAATGAGTATGGATGACCTGCACGCTCAGCGCCTCCTCGCGCAGCTAGGAACTCACCTCAGGGCAGTCTGCGGTGGGAAACTGTGCGAGCTCTGCATCGCTTTCAGCGGACTCCCGTCAAAAACCGCGGACATCGTCTGGTCGTTTAACATCGAAGCGTCGCATCCAACCCCACCTCTCCGCGGTAGTGCTTCGACGTGAGGGGGATAAGAGGAGCTTTTTTATATTATTTTCCTGTCAGAATTCAGGACAAAATACATCGAAAAGGCGCTCCACAACCGGAAGCTAATTCTTCTTCACTGTTCTGAAAAAGGAAACCCCCATAACTGACAAATGACGTCACTGGCGACATCTAGCGGTCATGTCTGTTTCGTAGTCTGCATATACTGTATTATTAAACAACACTGTTTTATGGAGAATCTCTACAGTGTGTCAGTACTTATATATACAAAAATGTATATATTTAATTTACGTATTCAACCCATACCTGTCAAGTTTTGGATTGAAAA
>JAVQJG010213337.1:0-14601 GCA_036024015.1 Craterocephalus amniculus
CCCCCCCCCCCAAAATGTGAACTCTGTCAATATTGTCCTCTTGGTAAATCCATTTGTTTTGAGTAGCTTAGTTGATTGGATGATTGCACTTCCCCAAATAAGGAAAAAAATAACACATGATGGTCATTTTTATACTTTATTTATTTTCCACCTCAGACCTCATTATGTTTTGGAAGATCTATATGCAGCCAAAGCTAATTGGTACATCCTCCTCCTCCTGCTGGTCAAAGTACTACTCACATTCAGATGTAGGATGGCATACCATCCTCAAGCAGAAGTTTTTGAAGGTCATCAAGCATGGTTGTGTTTGTCCTCCTCGCGCATGTTATAGCACAGTCAAGTTGATCCAACAAGCGTTCAATTGGGTTTGGATTCAAGGGAGACCATTACATCCTCTCCGCTTATCTTCAAGGTACTTTGTGACAAACGTGGAGAGGGGGGGTCATCCTGGAGAAGCTGGATCACCACTGGGTGATATGTCTGTCAGTTAGGTGCCAATCAAGTACCAGTTACACATCTGTGAGTAACCTAAAGACTAATCTAAAAACAAGAGTGAATAGGAGCAGAATATTGCAGGGGATCATTGCACATTTTGGAAGGGCACTACCCACACATTTTGCTGTGCTGCTCATTCCACAGATGTTTGATCCTAATGAGTTACACTCTTAACATCCACCTGGTCGCTGGCGCCCAGTTATGCATATTTTTTGTCAATTTAGCAGGTGCATTTAAATAGCTATGGTTAAACCTTTGCCCCATGGACATGGTCTACGTGGTTAGAGTTACTTAGTTAGAAGCTTTTCCATTTGGGTATGCAAAATGGGCGAGGATTGCTAAAACAGGTGGATGTTAAGGAGTACTTTGGCTTTCCAAAAATGTAATACAACACCAATTGGTATTATTAAAGAAGAGAAATAATTCACCAAACACAAATTTCCTCAACTTTTGTACCGAGATTTTATGCTGCTACTGCAAACATGTTGCACGTCTGATCACACAACAAATCAGGTATTTGTATTTTAGGAGAATGAAACAACATGTATAATGCACTGTGATTATTACAGTGAAGACTCATCATTAAAAATTAAAAATGTTCTCTGTACATGAGAATAGATTAGGAAAATGGACAGTCTTTGTAAAAGATGTTTGCTAAGCCATTAGGCATATTCATTCATTTCTACACCACTTAATCTAATTCAGGGTCATGAGTGGGCTGGAGCCTATCCCAGCAATTATCAGCTGAGAGGCGGGGTACATCCTGGACAGGTCGCCAGTCAATTGCAGGGCCAAGACAGAGAGACAGACAATCATACGCACAAACATCACACACAAACACACTGGTTCCTAGGGAGAATTTATAGTGACCAAATAACCTTTCCTGCATGTCTTTGGAGTCCGACACACAGGGAGAACATGCAAACTGCACAAAAAGGCCATTGTTTAAACCCTTCCCCAGTTCGAACCAGCAACATCCTCTGCCTCAAACTCCACCCTGAGCTCAAACCAACAACCTTCTTGCTGTGAGGCTGCGGTGCTAACCACCACGCCCCTGTGTACAGTTGGCATATAAAAATCTAAAATATAACTTGAGAAAGATCATTCAGTGCAGACTGTGAACAACCAAAAGAATGGATTTATATACAGCTCTACTTTCTTTCTTTTTTCCACTCAAAATGAAATGAGTTCTGTTGCCGGTGTTGATGAAATTAAACGTAACAGACAAAAACAGATAAACTTCATAGAAACCAAACTCAGCTTGGGCTCCGCCTTAACTGAGGTACAGATTCTAAAAGTATTCAACCTTCAAACAAGATTTTGTTTAAAATGTAGTAAAATTATGCACTATCCCTTTAACTAAGCTGTTGCGGTTCAGTTTCTTACCAGATTTTAGCTATGCTAAACAGTGGTACATGTTTAGGAAAACCTGTGGGCCCAGAAAGGGAGCTCAGTAGACAGATAAGCTCAGGAGCGTTAACCTGCATGATACATAAAGAATGTTTTTGCAGCTCTGCCTGCTGTACTTCTATCAACCTGTCTTTCTAATTACTGTCTTATGCCCACAGTGAGACAATTTGAAGAAATCTTGTGTCTCTTGCTGACAACCACCATGAAAGGACAGATAACACACTCCGGGTTTAAACAAAGCTGGCACTGTCTTAGCCCTTCCGTCTTCATCTCCCCCCCCCTCACACACTCTGTTACACTCCTTCACTCTGCCTCTCCATCTTCTTTCTGCTCCTCCACAATCCTGTCATTCATTAGCTGCAGAAATCTCCATCACCATCTTTCACCCAGTTCTCTACCCTGTTGTTCACTTCCCTTTTGCCCTCCTTTAAGCTGTACATTGAAAGTTGTGTTGTCTTTACCATATTTGCCAATTTAACAACGTTTTTGCATATGTTCTTGGTTTCAGAATCATAAGGGTGACAAACATGGTTTACACACATAACAAGGGAACACAAATATTCATGGCTATGTGTCCACACCCACACACCTACAAGTGCACAGAGCCAGTTAATTAGAGCTAGAAGCTCTTCTCTCCTAATGAACCTGAGGGTAATTAAAGAGCCCCGGGACACGGTTGTCTGTGAGCTGATTCTAATTAAGCCCCAGTGAGCTGATTTTGCTAATTAACTCAAGGTACGATGTCGGACACCGAAGCATTCCAGCCCCAGCAGAACACAGGAAGTTACGAAGTTCCCACATCGTCCCTGGCAACACTTTCATTTCCTGGGGCATTAATCACCAGAGTTAGAATTGTCTCCAAGGTGACGGCCATGTGGGGTTGGGGAGGAGAGTAGGCTGCAACCCAAAGAGTGAGAGGTGTGGACCACTCATGTTCAAGGGGTCTGGCATGATGTTGTCAATCAAACACAGCAAGAATCACAGGAGAGGCTGAAAACAGGTTATGCACTGGTGAATAATGAAGAGGTTGTGTTCAGTAAACATGCTATCAAACAGTTTGTAATAAAAAAGTAGAAAAACACAGAGCACGGACCTCCACCAAGCACCGCAGTCTATCCATACATTTCATTTGATTACTACTGTTTCCACAGTATCTTGGTAATAGATTCAGCATAACTTCTTGGTGGATGTAATGCATGTGACATATAATTAAAAACGTAAACTGCGCTTTCTGTGGAATTTTACCCCGATTTCCTCTCAATCTTTCTCCTCGGATATTAAAGAAAGAGCGAACCCGTTAACATACAACTGATGCAAAACTGAAACCTGTATAATATGGTCCTTGTTAGAAATTTCTACCTATAAAAATAAATGCACATTAGGGTAAAAAGTAAAAGCACCGCAAATGTTCGAAAAATCGCGACAAAATTGGCATTCTGTATCTGATCCGGGTCAATCTTGGTGATGTGATAGGGAACCACACCCTCAATCAGAGTCTCTAGTTTCATGAACATCGGTCAGCAATCAATCGAAATATTGAAGAACAAAATCTGATGCTCCATTTACCACAATGTTAACGAAAATTTCAAGGTGATCCAGAATCCAGCATCTCTACCCGATCTTCACCCAAATCTAAATGATTGTTCCCTGTATCATTTCCAAGCTATACTGAAAGTTACTCCGTAATCTGTCTATACCTTTTTGAGTTATGTTGCACACAGACAGACATGCCTGCAAATACATAACCTCCTTGGCGGAGGTAAAGATACTGTTTTTACATTATGAAAGTCTTACTCAACGAGGTGCAAAGACAAAAATAGGTAAAATCATGATTTGATCCTTCATCATGAATGCAGACCTAATTAAAATTTTACCCAAACTTAAATGCATTTTACAAGGACCACTGGTATGCTCATCTCTTTTTAGCTCTTAAGCAAACAGTCAACAGCATTTTAAAAATGTAAAAAGAACCTTGCAAGCTTATCCATTTGTACAATGATTGCTAAGGTTCGTTGCTTCATTTGACCTACTTTTTGTTAGAATCTGAAATTCATACACCTTGGTGGTGACATGGTTTTATGGATTTATTTAGCGAGAGAAATAAAAATCAAACCAAGTTGTAGGAATTCAATCAACAGAAAAGCTAGTTTAAAACAGTTTCTTCATAAGTCATGTATTAGCCAAACATGAAAGATATTGCTGATCTTTGCTTTGAGTCAACTCTTCTGCACATTTTCAAATACCGATGTTGTGACTTAGAAGGATTGCTGGTTATATTTTAGCATCCCTGCTTATCACAACTTGTCTGTGAACATGTTAGGGAGATACACTGTAAAATGTTTTTTATGTTTTAAGGCAGTATATGAGCTCAAGTTCAAATGTAGTTTTTCTGAGTTATGATATGAAACTTTGTAAACTGAGCCGTTTTTTTTAAGTCCACTAGGAAATCAGAAATTGTAAGACTGAACAGTAGATTTCCAACCCCTTTCATCAGTCTCCTGCTCATTTTCATGTCTCCTATCCCTCCTCTTTCTAGTTTATATCACCAATAACTCAGCTTCCAACTTCTTAGTCAGAGCGCATCTGATCCCCATTCATTTCCGCTGCAGAAGAGGGAGAGCTGGCGTGGGCCACTAAAACCCTGATCAATCATGATCTAGCATGACAGTTTGTATTAGAGAACGAGAGATGGAAGAAAGGAGAGAAACAGATAGAAAGTCAGGAGGGAATATGAGATATTCAGACACAGATATTTCACTTTTGGAAATTCATGTGATTTGTCGACATGACTAGACATGATCCGAGGATGGTCAGAGGAAGAAGACTTAAAGGAAGAGAAGGAGAACGAGGAAAAAAAGCATCCAGAGTCCTGTACGTTATTAAGAGATTAAATCCCATCTCTGACAGTCTTGTCAGAAGAGGTTCCAGAATCGAGCACGGCCGGTAATTTGACTAGTTCGCTATCTCCTCAAAGCTCAGTTGGCTGACGACAGCCAGGCGACAGGGCGTTGAATATGCAAGATGTCTCTGCCTACATCCCTCTAAACTCTACAATGTACCTTGTCATGGATTCCTGAGTTGCAGGCACACAACCACAACCATGTGCAGTCTCACCAGGAGGATTCAACCTCCCAAGAAATGCAGAGATGAACACTTGCAAGAACAGGTCCATCGCAAATTCTCAAATTCTATCTAGCATAAGCTTTAGCTTCTATGTGTTGCCATTCAGTGAGTGTGCATTAGCAGCTCCACTGACAGTTCCTGTTAGCCTGATGTGCTGATCATTCCAGCACACCCACAGTGAATCCAGTCAGGCCAGGTGTTATTTTAACGCTCACTTTCAGAAGATGAACGAGGGACGTTTTCCTCCTCCTCCCATCTCACACATTTTACTGCTCTGTCTTCCCCCCCTCTGTCTCATCCCTCCCTTTGAAAAAGCCTGACCCAGTATTACATTGACATTATGGGGCCACTTACCGCCCTGCTAAAATAAACCCTCGTGAAGGAGCCGTGTGACAGAACGGGGTTACAGCGTGCTGTCGCGCAAATTAATCAAACAAATAAACAAGGAATTTAGACTTAAGCAGAGAAGATCTCTCCCTCCCTTGTCTCCTTCCTTGTGGCTTTGTTAACATGTGCGCTCCTTACCTGCTCTCTGAGACACACAATTAAAAAACACAAGGATGCAGAGAAAGTCACTTGCACAGTCATGCATACAGCAGCAACATCTGCAACTTCAATGAGACCTATTAAAAAAGCTTCAAATTTGTTACCCTTTTTGCTCATGACCAGATGTCTCCTGGCACTCACACTGAAGTCAAATGCACTTAATCATTTAAACGCAAGGCGTGTGTCAAGCAAAGAAGTTCTCATAAGTCCTGTCATATGGAACATGTAGAAGTCTACTCTCTCCACAGATTGTTTAGTAGCAAGAGGTATAACATTGAAATGTTAAACTGCAGCCTGACTAATGAGCTTTCAGTTCATGTTGTTTTTTGCTCATTGCAGCAAAGATCATTACTTGAAAGAGCTCATCAGCTTGCCGATATGTTCAGTAACACCAATCTCACAGCCAAGGGAATGACTTGATTGAATTAAATTAATTTTCAAAGATATCATACAAACATGTCACCCCCATCACATTTAGCTTGCCCTTTTCTTTTTACGTAAATACACTTTTTCCTTGTATTTTTATGTAAGTAAAGAGCATAGAACATTCAACGACAAGAAAACAACCACATAATTGTAAACTGATCATCATGGCTTGCTGTGTTGTTCATGTTATAATGCCTGACTGTCAGCTTTTTCAAATTATGTTGTAAAGTTAGGTGTGAAATTTACATTTCATTTAATCTGAACAGTGTTCAAATGGAGTGTGTCACCTCGCCACACTTTCTGACCACATCCAGTGTTACATACTAGTTAACACAGCAAAGACTCAGGCCTATTCTGCATGCATGCGGCATCTTGATTAATTTCGAAGATGACAGTGTGATTCTTGATGGGGACAGCTCCACATTGATCTATAATGAAGCCACTGAGCTGCGTGACTAATGGAGGCGAAGGAAATTTGTGAGCTTGTGATTAATGAAATAATTAATTAAGTAATTGGATTGACTTAATTATGTATTTCCTAATCCTTGAAGTCAGAGAAAAAGTTAGTTTGCATATTCAAATCTGGGTGCAATGAAGTGGGGTGTTTTTTTATGCTCAGGCAGCGTGAGCACAAACATGTACACAGATCAAACTGGGGTTAGGCAGTCATCTTATAAAAAAAGAATTCCTCAACGAAACCTAAGCCAGAAAAACTACGACTTTATCTCTTTTCTACATACTGGAGATTTTCATCAAATGAAAAGCAGCTTTAATCACCTGACTAAGTGAAAATGGCTTTCAGTGAGGGATGATCTGTTATTTAATTGACAAAATGAATCCTCATTTGAACTTGTTCAACCACAGCACAACTGTTTGTAGTTTTCTTTTGTTCTTTCGATCCTCAATGTTTCAAAAAGAATCAAGAGTTAGTCTGTGATCATATGTGCTAGCATGTCTGGAAATGCATAGGCTTTGTGATTCCACTTTAGCCTCTCCATCTGGTGTCTGATATCAAGGGTGTGTGGGATGTTTCCTGGATCTTGTGTGAGAACTGTGAGCTTTTCCAGGGATACCATGCAGTGATTTTGGATCTTCTGTTAAGAAGCTGGCACAGTCTGCCAGCATGAACTTCTGTATATGCCATGTCCTGGCATAAGCGCTTTAACTTTACCCTCACTTCAATGGAAAAATCTATTCACATTTCCCATTACTCACATTTCAAAAAGAATTATGCCTGATACTTTTTTGGCCTCTGCATCAGTCTGTCGCAGTGAAGAAGGAGCTGAGCCAAGACAAAGCTCATGATTTACCAGTTGATACGTTCCTACTCTCACCAATGGTCATGAGCTCTGGGTAGTGACAAGAAGAACAAGATCGCAAATACAAGCAGCTGAAATAAGTTTCCACCTCAGAGTGGCTCGGCTTGTCCCTGAGAAGATCGATCATTCGAAAGGGGCTCAGAGTAGAACTGCTGCTCCTCTGCATTGAGAGGAGCCAGATGAGGTGGCTCAGGCATCTGGTTAGAATTAGGGGTGCACCAATTGCAGTTTTCTGGCCGATCACCAATCTTTACAAAATCTGACTTGCCGACACAAATTTTTCTTTAGAACTGACTTGACAGCTTACATCTTTTATGTGTCAATTTTGTTTTATTGAAAAACAAACAATACCCATACCACAACTGATTGATTGGCTGATCACCAATCCCCCAAAATTAATTAAATCGGGGCCAACAGATTGGCCAACTGATTGATCGGTTAGAACCCCTAGTTAGAATGCCTCCTGGACGCCTCCATGAGGAGGTATTTTGGGAACATCACACCTAGAGGAGACCCCATCTAGGCCCAAGACATGCTGGAGGGATTACATCTCTGGGCTGGCCTGGGAGCACCTGGAGATCCCTCGAATAAGCTGGCTGATGTGACTGGGGACAGAGAAGTCTAGGCTTTCCTGCTTAGGCTGCTGCCCCCACAGCCCTGGATAGGCAGCAGAAGATGGATGGATCGTACCAAACCTTAAATTTACAGCTGTTGGATACAAAAGCTCACTCACCTAACTGCTTAAAACACTAATGACTACATGTCTGCAATCCCTTGTTTTCCTGCCTCACTTCTATTAGAACATTGCCATCCTTTTTCTCCAAGATTTAAGTCTAGAAAGGTATTTTTTTAAACATCCTATTCATTATAAAATTGGAAATGACTTTTACCGAATTTGCATGCTGTTTTTGCAACTATGCCCCACTTTTCTGACATGTCTGCGACTGGGAGTCCCCAAAAGATGTCACAGTATTCACCATGGGTTATTTAAGCAAATGGTAAAATTTTATTTAAGAATTTTATTTTTCAAAATGTTTTGTAAAGTTACAATTAGTCTTAATAACTTGATAACTCAAAGATGTTTTGAAAGCTCTGGCTTATTCATTCTTGTAAATCATAACCAAAAAGAGTCATGTCTCTTAAAAGGAAGACACAAACATTAGTCACTCGATACCAGCTACATTTCAAGTAGTACCTTTAAAGCTTGGCATTTATCTTTGCTTTTAGTGACACAGGACAATTCACCTCTTTCCATTGGAGTTATGGCATGTCCAACTTCTTCCATATCCAGTACCTTTGCATGGCAGCTTCTGTGTGCTTCGTGTTGGGGAGATTTTGGAAGAATGAAAAACTAAACTATCATTGCATTTATTTTTATTCACCTTTATAAATATATCCCTATATTGTAGTAGATGTCATTTCACAATACTTCATATTGTATAGTAAAGTCAAAGCATTATTCTTAAATAAAATAAAAAATAAAATAAAGAAAGCACCAAGGATTACTTTCAAATAAGTATGCTGCTCAAAAGAATAAAGGCAACACATAATCCTTACCATGTAACTCAAAGTCAGTGACACTTCTGGGATATCTGCCTGTCCAGTTAGAAAGTAACACTGATAGTGAGTCAATTTCACCTGCTGTTGTACATATGGAACAGTCAACAGTTGAAAATGAGAGAGTGGAGGACTGGCAATGCAGGTGGTGGCCTCAGATGGCTTCCTAGTCTTCATAAGTTTTGGTTGATTGGCAAGGTTTACTCTGTCTCCCAGCACAGTGTTGAGAGTATGGAGGAGACACCAGGAGACAAGGTGGGGGCCAGAGGAGGACAGGGGCAGGATCGTTATCTGCTTCTCTGTGAAGGAGGAACAATTCCACATCCCTACATAATCACCTCCAAAAAAACCATGAATGTGCATATTTCTTCCCAAATTGTCATAAACAGGCTCCATGAGGGTGGGATTAGGGTCTCACATCCACAAATGATGCTTTTGCTCCCAGCCCAACACCGTGCAGCTGGACTGGCAGAGAACACTGTTCCAGATGAGAGCAGGTTCACACTGAGCACATGTGAGAGATGTGAAAGAGTCTGGAGACACCATGGAGAATGTTCTGCTGTCTGCATCATCCCTCAGCATGATTAGTATGGTACTGGATCAATAATGGTCTGGCATTTCCCTGGAGGGCTGCACAAACCTCCATGTGCTAGCCAAAGCTACCCTGACTGCCACAAAGTACCCATTGTTAGACCATATGCTGCAGTGGGACCTGGGTTTCTTCTAAAGTATGACAATACCCTGTTGCATGCTGGAATGTGTCAGCAGTTCCTGCATGACAGAGATACTGATGCTATGGACTAACCTGCCCTTTCACTAGATCTGTATCCAATCCTACACCTCTGGGACATCATGGCCACATCTTACCATAGACTGTCCAGGGGTAGATTGAAGCCCTGATCCAGGTCAGGGAGGAGATCTCTCAGGAGAACATCCATTGTCTTATCAGGAGCATGACCAGACACTGAAAAGACTGCATATACAGGCATGTGGAGGCAACACAAACTACTGAAGTTCATTCCACATTAGTTGGGTCAGCCTGTGATCTGATCTTTCAACTTTTATTTTAGTATAATTCTAAATCCAGACCTCCATGGGTTAATGGGTTAATTTTGATTTTTATTGATTTTCATAGATCATTCTATGTTGTCTTGTTCTCAACACATTCAAGAATGAAGCTTTTCAGCTGGAATAATAATTTATCAAGATCTAATTGTGTTGTTCAAGTGTTCCCTTAATTTATTTTCAACAATGTACTTGGTGACAGCAGGAAGTAAAACTTTCCTCTAAGGGAAAGGGAAAGAAAAAATGTGGCCTGGCTCAGAGTAGCCATCTACTGTACTGTACTTCAGCTGACTGATTTTATGGAACAGAGAGAGAGAGAAGGACAGAAAAGAGAAATCACCAGCAGTATTACATTCTTAAGCATTTTGCACCTTGCCATCGTGCAGGAAACATGGGATTATGCTATAGAAAGAGGTTAATGAAACTAGAACACAACAAGGAAACAAGGAAAGTTGGAACCCCATGAGGTAAAAAAGACATTTCTAGTGCTAAATGGACTTTATTCATGTTGAGTTTTTTTGTTTTGTTTTGTTGAGATATCAAAGCTGTTTACATTACCAGCAACCTCCAAATCGTTTTTATTGTACACAATGCTTGCATCTCTCATCACATACACCCACATATGCTTATGTTATGTTATTTTTTTCATGTTTCATCTAATCAAATAAACCTTTATTAATAGACTGTTTCCATGCATGAGAAATTTAACAAAACACACCTCATAATTACTTTCTTACACAATCACACATGCACACTCACAGACAAAGTACAGTCCCCCACCCCTCCACTCCCACCAATTCTGTTCAAACATGAACTCCAATCCCTAGTTAATGTCTTTTAACCGAATGTATGTATATAAAATACCAATAGAAATAAACGTCTGGCTTGACACGGAGAGGAAATTATATTTTGGGGATCCATCCACATCAGAAGCCAGCCTACCCAACCCAAGACCACAGAGGGTGCCACCATAGGAACCACCCAGATCAGGGCAGACCGAGATCCATGCTACAACCGTAGGACCCCCACCCAACCAGACTGCATCGACCCTTCATGTCACTCTTTACATGTCACCTGTAATGCTATTTCTTAAATCTTTCATTGTGATCTTTTACAACACTTTGTTCCTCTGTGGATTTGAAAGAGCTAACAAATGAAAATGAATTAGATTAGACTCTTGCTCCTCAGATTGAACTTTGAGTCAGGGGGCAATGTTTTTTCTGTTCAGTCATGGCTGGGGAACGAACAAATGTATACTTGCAGTTGCCAAGTAATTTAGTTGATTTTTCACTGACTGAATGCCCTGTCTAAGTAGATGGCGGCTGACAACTAATGCCTGTTCATTAAATCTGAAGTGTGTCCACTGTCCACTTCGGCAGGATGAAGTAAGTGGCTAGTACCCAGGAATTGGTTTCAGCATCTTCAGCTGCTGCTTACTGGATCAAAACTACCAGGTAGATGATGGTTTGCGCCCCCTCACTCAGCAGGACGCAGCCCTAGTGGCTGCTCATTTGTCTTGGGAAGCAGCATGCTTCTGTGCCCTAGCTGACATATCCTTGTGGCTCGTGCTAGCTTCCTCTTTCATCCATTCCTCACAGTAAATACTGTTCATTGCTGGACAATTCCACCCTGCAATAGTCAGTTATTCCTTGCAGTGCAAAAACTTTCAGTCTAATAATGGTTGCAGTGGATATTTACCATGTTGCTGAAAACAAGCGGGTTTGAGGTTATATCATTCTGGGACAGGGATAGGCAAGTTTGGTTCTAAAGAGCTGCAGTCCTGCATGTTTCAGGTGTTTCCCTGTTTTTACACACCTCATTCAATTTAAATGGACCCAACAGCTTATCGAGTTCTGCTCAGTAAGTCATTCATTTATATCAGGTGTGTTGAAACAGGGAAACCTCTTGGACTGAATTTTGCTGACTTGTTTTAGATGTACTTTGAATGTTTCCTTTCTACTTGTCTGAAAAAGGCCATCTTTTAAAAATCTGAAGTAGCATATTCATTTAGCCCTTCAACAAATTGTGTAAAAAAAATAACATTTTTTTGGGGAGACTTATATCTACTTTTTATTACCATGGGACAAGTCAAAATAATATAGTGCAGTCTTCTGCTTCCTGGCATCCATTAGGGGGTTTTGAACAAAGTTTTTACCATAAAGTGATGCAAAATGTCTGACAAACTTATGTATCAAGTATGATGCATTTGGCTTTATAGGGGTAAGAAACTGAAAGATTGAAAGGGTTAAGAAAAGTTGAAAACTGTGAAACTGTCCGTCTCTGTGGTAGAATGACCTATCCAGGGCTGGGATAGGCTCCAGCCCTGTCACAACTCTGCAATGCATAAGCAGAAAGACATGGCTGGAGGGGTGGATGGGTAGAAATTGGTTGGACTGAGTTGAGCACATCATGTGATCTTTTTAAAAAATTCTGCTTTTATAACCAGAGCTTTTTATCAGAATCAGTTCAATTCTTCATCCAATGTCTTTGCCCTTCCACTTTTTTTAATTATTCACTCCCATTATCACTTTGCAAATACTATATAAAAAAGAATAACAATTACCTTAAATTACCTCTTTGTGATAGAACAAGCCCATACGCATCCTGTGTGTGAACCATTTGTGTGTGCTTCACTGTTCTTCTGCACTTGTGTGTGTTTATTTGCATAGTGAGAAGGTCTCGCTGTTGTCTTGTATCGGAGATCATTGTGCATCCATCAGTATGCTGTTAAGCAGTGGCCAGTGAGGATATGAAATGATTCACACATTGGGGCTATCGCTGATCAATACTCATAAACATTTAATGTCATAATCAGCCATCAGGCAGCACAATCACACATCAGCACAAACAGCTCTGGGCATTGGCAGCAGAATCCCAACACAAACATCCAAGCACAAAAGCATGCAGGGAGTACATCTCCGCTACACTGAGAATGTATGTTTTATGCAACACACCCATACATGTGGGGAGAACCTCTGCTCTGCCCACACATTAAATGTCTTGCCTCACACACCATTAAACAAACACACACCATCAACCATTTAGGCACTAAAATAATGTTTGTGTGCTCAGAGTGTGTATGATGTTGGACTATGGTCTGACTGAGAAATGAAGGAGTGAGCTAGACAGAGGGAGGGTGGTGGGTTTTGGGGGGGGGGGGTATTATCGGGGGAGGGCTTTACAAATTAAGCCAATTTATAAAAGGTAACCCGGCAACAATTAGCCCCTAATGACTCTATTAGCTTTCATTTTTGCACCGAGGAGATTTGCCTGCATAAATTAGGACCCGATCATTGGCAAAGTGTCACGGCCAAAGGACAGTTTATAAATACAACAGCCAGGCGCTGTCAGCCGAACCAAGGGCTGATATAGACGTCTCTGCAGACTTTGTCGTTGAGCGCAACAGACTTGTGCCAGTCAGGGAGTGACGGGGGACTGTGGGGGTCTTGAGGGGAGCTCTTTCACCATTGTCCCTGAAAAGGTCAACTTGACGCGGGCACAGCCCATTGACCTACCCCTCTGTCTGCTCCGCTGATAAAAATCAGATAAACTTAAGACCACTTATCGACCCAGGCTGCAGCGCCTTAGGCAAATGTTGGCAGAGCTCTCCTCATCCTCTTCCTCCTTCTTGTCCCCCTCTCCTGTGACTTGTGCATATGATTAAACGCAAGCAAATTAAAATATCAGGCTGAAACAGGCTGAGGAGGAAGAGATGCTAGTAGATGAGAGGAAGAAAGGCACAGCCAAGAATTCTTGTTTCTCTGGAGATAAAGGAGGGGGTGTTATTAAGAGGTGAGAGGATGAAAAGTGGGAGAAAGGACAGTAAGATTAATCGCAGAAATTTGAGCAGAGACAGGGAAATTTCATTAACCATGAGAGCACTTGTTAGAGCTAAATGGTCAGAGAGAAGTGGGAGGTGGAGAGGGTGAGCCAAGCTGGCTCTGAGAGGTGAAATAAGTAGTGAAAGGAAAGACAAAGATGTACATAGCACTTGCTTGTGCAGCCTATAACTCCTCCAGCCAGCCGAGGGTATCTGCAGAAAAAAGGATGAGGACACAGTCTCTACATGAAGTTCAATTCATCTACCCTTGTTCAAACTAAAAGAAATGCCCATTTAAATGGCTTACTGCCTTATTACATTGTCCTACTTTAACTAATGTGGATGTATGACAAGTGTGAGCTTGTTCCTTGATAGCCTGTGTTGTCTAACCGTTTGTTTGTCTTGTTGTCATATTAAATCATAACACTTGTTCTTCAATTCTATTTTCACAATGAAAACTCAGCAAGAAATTGTCAAACTAAAGAGTTCACCTTCGATATTAAATGGTTCTGTTTCCCTGTTTTTTCTTTCTTTCTGAAAAATTGCCAAAGGCCATAAACGCAATAATCTATTAACAGAGCAGAGTTATGAATGATTTATATGTTAATCAGCTTACTTATTGAATGAATATTAATGGCCATGTACAGTATTATGGTATGTGATGAGTCTGAATAGTTAAGAGTTCATCTTCTTTGAAGCATATAGAATTTGTAGGCAGGGGATGGTGTTACTACTGAATTACTTTAATCATAATTGTTTTTGTTCTGTATCTTTTGGGAAAAGGGATGAAGTTGCCATCTATAGATAGGTAGATAGATAGATAGATAGATAGATAGATAG